>SEYY01021852.1:15000-27500 GCA_009176605.1 Armadillidium nasatum
ATATATATATATATATATATATATATATATATATATATATATATTTCTGTTAAACAGAATTTTGAAAAAATACAAAAAGAATTACTTAAAAAATAAAAATAAAAAAAAAGCTGTGTGTAAGATTTTTGGTGCTTCTAATTTAGAAAGTACAACGGCATGGCATGTGAACAATTGTTCCCCCCTGACCCGTGAGTCGTAGTAGGCCAATAGTTCATATATTACAGTAGCATCCCATTTTAATATATAAATAATGATAAGCTTACATAGTGTATATGTTAAAGAATCGGACTCGTGTTGCAACTGTTAATGGTTCGATTCCTAAAGTGTAAGTCTAGTCTTTTAATATTTAAATATTTTACAAATTCTAAAATCCTGAATTGAAAAATAAAAAAAAAATAAAAGTAAAATTAAAAAAAAAAATAATAATAAAATAAAAAAAAAAAAAAATTAATTATTATATATATATATATATATAATATATATATATATATATATATATATATATATATATATATATATTATATATATATATATATATATATATATATATATTATATATATATATATATATATATATATATATATATCGTGGCTAGACTTTAATTATACATTTTATAAATATCAAATTAGAAGAATAGCATTTTTCAATGTCAATGTTTATGTTTTTCTTTCTTTACAACTCATTTCAAGCATTTCATATGAGTTTCATGATTATTTATCGGCTAATGTCGCTATTTTTGATAAAGACCTCAATGGACAATTCATTGTTTGACAACTTTAAGCTAATATATCTTAATAAATATTAATTTATCAGCAATAAAATCTATATTTTCCTAATCTGTATATATTTGAAAACTTTTAATAAATTCATAAATATTCCAAAAAATGCAAATCAGCCTCTCTTTCTCTCTCTCTCATATATATATATATATATATATATATATATATATATATATAATATATATATATATATATATATATATATATATATATATATATATATATATATATATATATATATATATATATATATATATATAAAATTTAACTCTAGCCGGGACTGGACTCGCTTAAAAACAAACGGGAAGAGGAAGTTTGAGAAACATCAGAGAAGAGAAGTGAAGAGCATGGAAATTGGCTTATAAATCTTCTTTATATAACTTTCCAAAGTCCGGTTACGAAGATTAAATAGAGAAAGCTTGTAAAGGATAATATGGAACAAATATTTACGTTTTTTTTTATTTTTTATTTTATTTGTTTGTTCGTTTGCTTGGTCGTTTTTCTGTTTGCTTATTTTCCTGTTCGTTTGTTTGCCTGTTTGCTTGTTTATTTGTTTCTCTTTATTTGATTGTTCGTTTCTTTGTTAGTTACAATCGTGATTGTGTGCACAGAATGGCGGATGTGCGCATATATCTTATTTCATCATTTCCGTTCTAAGGGTTGCCTATGTAAACACTAACACTCCGGTAACACGTCTTGTAAATCCTGATTCTCCTAATTCCGATGTCCTGTGGTTTAAAATTTTTCTTTCTACCACTACAATAATCTTGTGCTTCTGCTACTATTCTCCTAATAGAATATATTTTACTACCTTTTTTGAGTACTTAACTATTTCTGGAGGGACTGCTTTGTCTCTGAAGAAGTGTCAGTCTCTGCTGATAAGGTGGGGGCTGTAATTGTTGTTGGGATGAGCAGTTTCATCCCTTTTTCATCTAAATCTTTCTCTCCTCAAAATCCATGGTTCGATCGCGCCTACTCTCGTGCCATTCAGGCTAGAGATAACACATATCGAGAGTGGAAAAACTCTCCTTCTCCTATCACTCTTGCAAATTTTCATTCAGCTCAGAATCTTTGCAGGGATATTCTTCTACGAGCAAAGCAGAATTTCACAAAATGAAGGTGTGCTGAGCTTCTAAACTCTCCAACAGATAAATCTTTCTGGCCTCTTGCCAAAAACATCTCTAACAACTTCTGTATATCTTCCTTTCCACCTCTTATTCGCTCTAATGGTTCTGTTACTAACACTCCAACTGAAAAGGGTAATCTCTTCGGCTTCCTGTTCTCCTTTAATTCAACCCTTGGCGACTACGGCAATCCTCCTCCTTCTTTTCATCTCATATGTCCCATGCCTTTACCTGTGATTACATTTCATCAGGTGTATGGGCTTCTAAAATCTATGAACGTTAGGAAGGCAGGAGACACGGATGGCATTCCGCCCCGAGTTTTAAGGGAGTGTGCTTCTGAGCTGGCTTCGTCCCTCGTTCATCTTTTCTCTCTATGCCTCAATACTAATACTTTCCCTCATGTTTGAAAACGCGCATTGGTCTAGACTATTCCGAGGAAAGGTAACCACTCTGATCCTTCCAACTATCACCCAATAGCTCTCACTTGTATTCTGTCTAAGATCTTTGAAGCACTTTTTTGGATCATCTGGATCTCATTCCCTTCTTTCTGATCATCAGTATGGCTTTCGACGTTCGAGATCTACTAGTGATATACTTTCCTATCTCACAGATTTATGGTCTTCAGCCTTTAGGGACCATAGAGAGACTTGTGTAGTGGCGTTTGACCGGGTATGGTATGCGTCACTGCTTTTCAAACTCCTCTCTTTGGGTTTCCTCCTTCTCTTTGCTTACTTATGTCTAGCTTTCTTTCTAATCGTTCCATTTCGGCTGTTGCTGATGGGGGATTTCTTCTTCTTTTCCTGTCAATAGTGGTGTTCCTCAGGGTTCTGTCTTGTCTCCTACTCTATTCATACTTTTCAATAATGATCTTCACAGCTGCTCATCCAACTCTATCCATTCATATGCCGATGACTCAACCCTCCATTCTTCTAATCATTTCAAATCTGCTCCCTCCTTTGGTTCCGGAGTTACCTCACGTCTTTATCTTTCCGATTCCATTTTTGCTGATCTGGAAAAAAATTCCCAGTAGGGACATCTCAACCTTGATAAATTCAACTCTTTAAAAACTCTACTTCTTGAAATCTCCCTCTCAAAGTCACCTCCTAACTTTTTTTAATTTTTTTTTATGGTTCTCCCGTCTCTCCTGTTGACAATATAAACATCCTTGGCCTTCACATAAACAAAAAATGTCTTGGAAACCTCACATCACAATGGCTGCTAGGGCTGCAGTAAAGAAACTGGGAGTCCTGTTTAGACTGATTGAATTTTTCTCTTCTTCGATGTTATTCCAATTATACAAGAGTCTCATCCGCCCTTGTATGGAGTACTGCTTCCATATCTGGGGTGGCTCAGGTTTCACCAGTCTTTTCGATAGGTTTTAGTCAAAGGCTAAACGACTTACAAACTGTTCCGCTCTTTCTGATTCACTTGACCCTTTATCTTTGCGACGTGACGTTGGTGCCTTCTCTCATTTCTATAGGTACTACAGCGGCAAATACTCGAGGGAGTTGTCCACATGAATATCTCCACCTTTACGGCGCCCTCGTAGCACAAGCAGTGCATTGTCTACACAAATTTTGTGTAGACATAAGCAACTCCAGGCTTGTCCACTTGTGCCTCCTTCTTTCCAGCCACCTCTGTTCTGTGGAACTCTCTCCCTTCTTCTTTATTTCCCACTGAATTTGATCTCAATTTCTTTAAAGCCCACGTCTGTATCCACCTAAGAAATTTGCGTTAGGTGGGACTTGTAGATTTATAATTTTTTTTTTATTTCTTTCTTTTATTTCTTTAAAACCCCCTCCTTCAATAGGGCTTTGCCCATGAGCAGTGATGATGTGTTAAAAATTTTTTTTTTTTAAATAAAAAAAAAGATTTATGTTAAAATATAATAATTGTAGTATATATATATATATATATATATATATAAATATATATATATATATATATATATATATATATATATATATATATATATATATATATATATATATATATATATATATATATTATATATATATATATATATATATATATATATATATAATATATATATATATATATATATATATATATATATATATATATATATATATATATATATGTATATATATATGTGTGTGTGTGTGTGTGTGTGTGTGTGTGTGTTGTGTGTGTGAAAGAGTTAAAGGGACATAAGGTGATAACTGGTTTATATATACTTTTGACTATTATTTAATTAGAAAAATTAGTTCTAATTCTTTTTTAACGTTCAAGCCAGAATGAACTGAATGTAAATAAGTTTCTTAAACCTCTTAGGAGTCTACACAGGTTTTTGTATCTTCTTGTCTGATAATAAAGTTAAAACAACATTTGTAGTTTAGAACAAAAACTTATTTCCTTACGACACAGAAGTTCACTCCCACATAATCTCACACACTCCCCACATACAAATATATACTCTCTCTCTCTCTCTCTCTCTCTCTCTCTCTCTCTCTCTCTCTCTCTCTCTCACACACACACCTACATACACACACACACCTACGCACGCATATGCACACACACACAAAGGCATATATTAGCACAAAAATTCATTTGCTATTCTGAAACTTAAAAAGAACTTCATTTAAAAAAAAAGTAAGCTATGCTAACGTATAATAGGTCTTACTCTTAATTTCACCACCACTTAAGGGCCATCGGCATGTGTCTGTAATATTATTCATGTCGTACTCTGAACATAATAATAATAATAATAATAATAATAATAATAATAATAATAATAATAAATAATAATAAGAATAATAATAATAATAATCGAGCTTTATTAATCAAATGATTTTCTCTCCAATTTCAAAAGAATTTTTTTTTTTATTTTTATTTAATTTTCTGATCGTTTTCGTCAGCCAACTTCGGACAAATAAAATAATAATATATGAAAATGGTAGCTATAATAATAATAAATAATAAATATAATAATAATAATAATAATAATAATAAAAATAATAATAATAATATAATAATAAAATAAAAATATAATAATAATAATAATAATAATAATAAAATAATAATAATAATAAATAATAATAATAATAATAATAATAATAATAATAATAATAATAATAATAATAATAATAATAATAATAATAATAATAATATAAAATAATAATAAATAATAATAATAATAATAATAATAATAATAATAATAATAATAATAATAATAATAATTATATGAATATATAGCTAAAATACGTCTCATAAGAAGGTACACAACGCAGCAGCATTATACAGCGTATATAAAATACGACACACGGAAGAATCAAAGAAAATATATTGTGAAGCAAAGTTTATTGGGGAAAAAAAGAGGGCAACCCTAAAAGTAAATATTATTCTCACTTATATTTGAGAGGAAATGCTCGAAATGTTGATGTCGTAAGCAATACATGTCTCACATCGTCGTACTATGGACTGGGGAACACGCTTCAGGATTCCAGGAGTGTTCCTTGTAACGTCGAAGTCTTTGTCTATAGAGTCTCAAAGAACGTTGACAGGAAGAGCTGGCGTTGAATACAAATGGTGTTGCACAAAAGAAATAGTCTAACGGGTTGCAATCAGGAGAGGGTGAAGTCCACGCAATCTGTCCACCTCTACAAATCCATCGGTTTAAAAACGTATCGTCAAGATACTGTCCGGCAATCAATTGAAACTTCTGTGGAGCACTGCTGTTTCATGAGTAAAGAGGATGAAGAAATGAAACGAAACTATGGTAATTGCACTACCAGTGAATCTATCGGTAAAAATGTAACTCTGATCGGTAATCTCCAGTTTTGAGGGTACACAGTGCAAACGGGAAGAATTGTTATTCTTGGAGGGTTCTCCATACTGTCGCATGCAAAACGAGCAACATTCTGCAAAGTTTGCCTATGATGGTTCTAGGTTGTTTGGTAATACTGTCCAGGACATTCTTCCCCACTTCACTGATGAGGATATCTTGTAGTACCATAATCGGTGGTTCGAAAGGTACCACATTCCCTGAGAAGAAAAGTGGAGCTCCGTAAACCTTCCCTTCGCTTCATTGAATTTGGTAGATATCCATATACAGCCGACGAATCAAATTCGAATTCCCACTTGTTCTTCCATATAAAAAAATGCATATCAGGCAATTCCTCTTATGCTTCACACAACGAAATTGTATGTCAGAGAATGGGAAACACACAGTTAGTTTACGTGTACTAAATCCTCACACAACGTGTCGTAGAATTTATTTGATTATTTTTCACTGCCAAAATCTATGATATAACCTACAACACGAAATACAGTATTGCTAGGGGTCTTATATAAAGGTATACGGCCGTGTATCACATCAAATGTCGTTATTCTGGTTTGTGCTTATATCAAATAATTCATTCATAGCTTTCGGTGGTAAGTAATCTCCATTATACAGTTGTATCCTATGCCATTCATATTTCGGAGTTAGTACTAATATTAGTTGCTTTTTGAACTCTCATTTTGGGGCCCTTGTTCATAAAAGCTTGTCATAGTCCAAGTCATTGTCATGGTCCAAGTTCTACCAAGCAATTCTTGAACACTCTGTATATATATATATATATATATATATATATATATATATATATATATATATATATATATATATATATATATATATATATATATATATATATATATATATATATATATATATATATATATATATATATATATATATATATATATATATATATATATATATATATATATATATATATATATATATATATATATATATATATATATATATATATATATATATATATATATATATATATATATATATATATATATATATATATATATATATATATATATATATATATATATATATATATATATATATATATATATATATATATATATATATGTTTGTTAACCTAATTGTAGCACGTAATTCAGTTTTCCTTTTATGTGTGTTCTTTCCAATGACCTTTCTTTATGACCAGAAAAAAAGAAAATATTTTTTAAAATATAATTTTCACAAAAAAAAAAAATAATAAAAAAATAAAAATAGTTTAGTCAGTTTGATTTACCCTTAATATATCGTATGTCTTTATTTGATTCATAACTAATAAGTTTTGTGATAAGAAGTGCTACGAAGCCGGAGCTGGAGCCGGAGCCGGAGCCGGCAACTAGAACAGGGAGTCATGTAGATAGAACTCGAGCTGAAATTCCGGTAATTGTTTTCGTTTATCGTTAAAAAATTTTCATATTTTCAATTGTAAGTAAAAAAAAAGAAAATAAAAAAAATAAATAAATAAATAAATAAATAAATAAATAAATTAATCTATAAAAAAAATCTTTCAATTTTATTATATTGTAAAAGAATTTCAAGACCTAGAATAAATGATTTCATTTGGGTGAATAGGTATATTTATATAGTTATAAACTGAGAGCCTGTTATAGGTAGATATTTTTGAAACGAAGGAATAGGAACCACTAATAATAATTTATTGTTCACTAATAATTTATTTACTAGTGTGAGTAACATTTTCATTACCAGTAATGACCATATTCTTCTTAATAATTACCATTAATAATAATTCATTGAACCGTCAATCTTTTTCTGGTTTTTCAAGCCTAATGGTGAGAAATATATTTATTATTAGTGATGACTAAATTCTTTTAAATAATTACCTTTAATATTAACACAATCTCTACAGATAATTATTATTAACACTCATTTTTAATATGACTTTAATATAAATTAATATATTTAACTTAATTTCAAATTCAAACAATGCATTTTAAAATTTTTTCTAATTTCTATAACAGATATTAAAAAAAATTTCGGATATTTATTTTGAATTAAAAAAAAATTAGTTTAGATTGACTTACTATTATAATAATTGATTGACCATGCATAACATTTATTTTGTTCAGTATTTGTAATTTTGTTAATCCCATGGATAAAGTTAGTGGACATTGTCAAGTTCATATTAAGCTTTTTTTTCACTATTTCGTTAGGAAATTGAGTTAATATTCAATTTCGGTGGTAAAACTTTTAAATAACTTTTAGTATTAAAAAAGCATCAATAATATAACTTTAAATTACGATAAATTTGATCAAACGATCCTATATTTCTTGCCATTGAGAGAGTGTCGACAAGAAGCGAGGAAATGAATGGTAAAAAATGGGGATTGGGGTCGGTTGCTTGAGAGACTTACTATGTTTTACTGTGTAATTGCATTTGTATTATGGTAAGTCGTGCGGGGTTTTTAAAACAAAGAATACCCTCATATGAGCTATCTCTTAAACTAACAGCGAGGCAAATTGGGTAAGAAATCACTCCCGACCAGCGAGTTCTCCAACTCCCTCCCTCCTTCCTAAATAAGTCACTTTTCCTGTCAAAAGCAATATTTTTGTATTAAAATAAATTATTTAAGTTTTAAACTTTAAAAGTGTGCTACAATTGAAATTTAATGTTAACGTCGTTTCCTAAAGAACTAGTTTAAAATAATAAAACGAACAAAAAATAGTAATAAGAACTTGAGAAAGACCAAGTTCTTTTATTAAATTAATAAATTTATTAAATTAATATATATATTATTATATATATATATATATATATATATATATATATATATATATATATATATATATATATATATATATATATATATATATATATATATATATATATATATATATATATATATATATGCGAGTGTTTTCACATGACCACACTTATCAGGCTCTAAAAGTTAAACAGCAAAAATATTTAAGTCCTAATTCTCGTTTCAGTGCAAGAAAGTTTATATACAAAATACAAAGAATTGAAAAAAATAGTTCAATAAAAAAAAATAAAAAAATAAAAAAAAAATAAAAAAAATAAAAATTCCTGCAACAATTTAACCCTACTTCTGTATAAAAAACAAACTCTGAATTAAAGTTATACCCATAAATACTCTGAGGAGCTCCCGGACTTCAAATCACCGTCAATCCAAGTCCAATTCCTCGATGTATTTTTAAAAAGCGTGAATGACTGAGAAAACTTTCAAGAATGGAGATAAAACCAGAAAAGAAATCAAAATCCTAAAAAAACTTTTTTTTCTTCTTTCCTTTGTGTTCAAACGGTCATTGTGGAATAGCCTCACGTTTCCTCATTTCCATACAGATAGGATCGTAACACCGTAGGATAAGTCCTCTGCGGAGAGCTAATCCGCTCGGCTCCAGTCGGATCTTCTCGGCTTTTGTAGGTGGGTTCGAGTCTATTGTCTAAAATGAAGATTTCATCTCCAAAACGCTATTTATACTCGTTTCAAAGCATAAAAACATGTAAGCTATGTATAAACACTATTATATATATATATATATATATATATATATATATATATATAGTAATATATATATATATATATATATATATATATATATATATATATATATATATATATAATATATATATAATATATATATTATATATATATTATATATATATATATATATATATATATATATATAATATATATATATATATATATAATATATATTATATATATATATATATATATAATATATATATATATATATATATATATATATATATATATATATATATATATATATATATATATATAGAACAGAAGAACCAGAGATCTATAAAACATTTTAATTTTCGACGTTTCGAGAAAACATTTCTCATCTTCAGGATCTAATAATATATAATTACTTTAAAGTAATTATATATTATATATTATATATATATATATATATTATTAGATCCTGAAGATGAGAATTGTTTTCTCGAAACGTCGAAATTAAAATGTTTTATAGAGCTCTGGTTCTTCTGTTCCTAATAAAGATAAGATTCCCAAACATAGAAGCCATAATGATATATATATATATATATATATATATATATATATATATATATATATATATATATATATATATATATATATATATATATATATATATATATATATATATATATATATATATATATATATATATATATAGCGCCAGGCTTAGTCATTGAGTTTTTTTAAATCTCGAAGATTACAACAATTGGAAGATGTTGATAAGCTGAATACCAAATCAAATTGATAGCTCTCTTTTACTCTTGGACATGAGTAAATATAGATTCTGAAGATATATCAAGACTTGCCTTCCATTTCATATATAATATATATATATATATATATATATATATATATATAATATATATATATATATATATATATATATATATATATATATATATATATATATATATATATATATATATATATATATATATATATATATATATATATATATATATATATATATATATAGGGTATAGGGCCAAAACGTACCTTTTTTTAAATTTTTTTTTAATTGTCAAACCTACGCTATGCACAGGCGTTATTATCACGGTCTGATAGTGTGTGAAAAATTTCAAAGTTGTGCAACCCCCTATCCCTCGCATTACATTATCCCATTTTTACTTTATTCTCGATTCTAAAATCAATCTCGATATGTAATTTACTCCTGATCTCCTGTTTAGCTATGTAAGGCGTACAACATATTCACACACAATCTCAAACACACATACATGCACACATATGCACAAATTCGAATGCTGAAGGTAAGTTTCTGTAAATATCACATTCAGCAATATTATTACAGGGAGTAAAAAATCTCTTTTTTTAAAATTTGCTTCAGTTTGTTTTCGATTCCTTTTGATAATGGTTGTGCTACTTAATGTTTAGTGTTTATATATACAGGGTGCCCCAGATGTCGCGTACTATACAGGTTTTGGAAAAGAAAATTGATATTAATAGATAATACTTTATGTAATCATAACACGTGCTCAAAGTGAGCACCCTCTTCATTCTCTTCACGAAACTGTCTTTAACACTCCTGAGGTTTCAGGGGTGACCATTTGGCATGTAGTCGTTATTACATCCCTTAAATAATCAAGGGTGCGTGGACGATTTTTGTACGCAACAGATTTGAGATGACCCCAAAGGAAATAGCCAAGTAGGCTAAGATTAGGTGATCTGGATGGCCACTCCAAGGGCCCTCTCCGTCCAATCCATCTGTTAAGAAAGGTCTGATTCAAGTGGTCACGCACTCATGTTGCAAAATGTGCTGGAGCTTCATCTCCTTCAAAAAAGACTATCTGTTGTTGATGTATGGGGACATCCTCAAGGTAGTCAGACAAGAAGGTTTTCAGTAATTCTAAATAGGTTTCAGCAGTGACATTATCACTGAAGAACCATGGGCCAATGATTTCTTCCTCCCATATTCCAGCTCACACTGTGATCCTCGGGCTGTGTTGGTGGTGTTCCTCCTCATTTCAACGTGGATTGCTATCTGACCAATAACGAATATTATGCCGGTTCACCTGGCCATTCAAATGAGAAATAGCTTCATCACTAAAAAGTTTTTAAAAATCCATATGTTCGCCCGTCCATTCACAAAAATTCCATCCTCCTATCTGTATTATCACCATGTAGAGCTTGCACAAGATATAGGCCTACTTTATAAGAATGAAATTTGTATGTCATAAGAATATGAGGTACTGATGATTTTCTTATGTTTACCTCCTGGTTTATTCTTGTGGCTGATTTTACAGGAATTTTCACAATATTCGCCAAAACCATAGTGGATGTTTCTTCAACATTTGCACTCTTTAGTAGCCAACATCTCTCACAATCAGCAACTGAGCCTGTTTCCTGGAAGCGTTTGATTAAACGGCAGACATTGGTATGGCTCAATGGTTTTATCTCAGGGTGGCTTGAATTCATCAGCTGCCGAGCGGTGTGTAGCCCTTGTCTACCAAGCATTAAAACGATTAGTTTCTCAGCCATTATGCAATCTGAAAGCAGAAAATAAATTGCATCAATATATTTTTTAGAAAACCTGCACGATGAGCGACAACTGTGACATCCTGTACAGTGTATATATATATATATATATATATATATATATATATATATATATATATATATATATATATATATATATATATATATATATATATATATATATATATATATATATATATATATATATATAGATATATATATATATATATATATATATATATATATATATATATATGTATAGTGTGTGTGTGTGTGTGTGTGTGTGTTGTCTGAAAAACTTTAATTTAAGAATAAATAATAAAGCCAACAGAGTTTTGATATCAAGTAAGCTTTTCGAATCCTTTTAGCTCATTATCAGTGTTAAAATTAAAATTATAAATATAATTAATGTGAAATTATACCTTTAAAAATAATTAAAATTCGGGAGTGTAAAGGAAACGCTTGAGCAAAGCACGGAATATTTAAAATAATAATAATAAAAATGATAATAATAATAATAATAATAATAATAATAATAATAATAATAATAATAATAATAATGGAAATAATAATAATAATAATAATAATAATAATGAGTACATGTGAAATATTCGCACATTCAGCTTCAGAGAAAAATAGGAAGCAATTAATCAGCAAAAAATAAAATAAAAGTAAAAAAAAAATTACCTGCATTTAATTTTTCGGAAGAATGAGTTTCACTATTAGATTGTAATAGAACTTTTATATAAAGACGGAGAGAGTTAATGGCAGTAA
>SEYY01021852.1:40000-50887 GCA_009176605.1 Armadillidium nasatum
TCTTCTTTTGCTCTTCTGGTTTTCCTCTTCTTCCTCCTCCTCTTCCTCTTCACAACCTCTTCTTCATAAATCTTTTATATTTAGTTTTGGCAAAAAGTTGAGTCAGATTCATTTATTTACATTTTATGAGCTCTCTCCTCTAAGGTATATATATATATATATATATATATATATATATATATATATATATATATATATATATATTATATATATATATATATATATATATATATATATATATATATATATATATATGTATATATATATATATATCATCTTCACAGTCCAAACCGGTTGAATGGAGCCTGTCGGGTTCTACTCCTCCAGAATCTTCTCCATGCATTTTTGTCCTCAAAATATTAGGTTGTCTTCCATCTCTTCCAGTGTTTTACTCATTTGTTGTATGGCTTCTTCTATTGTATGGGAATCAATTTTGGAATGCTTAGAAAGAAAACCAGTTGAGATGGTTTGGTCAACGTGAAGAGAATGGGGAAGGGAGAGAGACTGAGAGAGATGCTGGAATGGAGACCAGAAGGAAGGAGAAAGGCGGGAAGACCAAGGAAGAGATGGATGGAGGCGGTGGAAGAGGATATATATATATATATATATATATATATATATATATATATATATATATATATATATATATATATATATATATATATATATATATATATATATATATATATATTACAGATAACTATCACTTATAGACAAAGCCCTTTTATAGGAGGGGCATAAAAATAAAAGAAAAGAAGAAGACTCACGTATCGAGAACCTTATGCAAATCTCTCAGGTGGGCACATACGGAGGCCTTGAAGAGAGGAAGATTAAATGCAAGAGGAAATATAGAAGATTGTAAAGAGTTCCATAGAACATAGGTGAGTGGAAAGAGGGAGGAGTTTCAAAGAGAAAGTCTGGTATTTCCAGCATTCACACAAAATTCATGCGAAAACATGGCACCCCTTATGCTGCAATGGGGGTAGAAAGGAATGCGAGAAGTTAATTCCTTGAGCACATTTCATTGTAGTACCTATGAAAAAAGAGATAGTGCACCAACATTGTAGGGATAGAAGGTCTAGAGAGTTTGAAAGTTGAGAACAGTTTATTAATCTTTTAACCTTAGACTCAACCCTATCCAAAAGAGTGAGGGAACCGGAGCCCCCCCCCCCCAAGTGGGAGAATTGTAGTCCATAAAAGGGCAAATTAGACCCTTATATATAGTTGGAGCAACTGTTCAGAAGGAAAAAATTCACGCAACTTGAATAGTATTTCCGGCTTCTTAGAGTCTGCGTTACAACTATTATGATATATGGTTTCCAAGACAATTTATTGTTTATGTTTAGACCACGAATGTTTGCGTTATTTACAGGTAAGACGGAAAAGCCATAGAAGGAGATAAGAAAGTTAGGATGTGTTTTTGAAAGGGAAATGTGACGAAGTTGAGTTTTCAAAGAGTTGGACTTCACAAGGTTGCGGTGGCACACCAGAAAATCCATTCTTGGTCGACAAGAATAGAATAGGAAAGTTGAAGACGAGAAGGAACTCTTTGAGCACAATACCGAGCAGATTTGAAATGAGTAGAAGAATAGTGTTGAGTCATCGGCGTAAGAGTAAACAGAGTTAGAAGTGTAGTTGAGAAGATCGTTAATTAAAAGTAAGAATAAAGTTATATATAATATATATATATATATATATATATATATATATATATATATATATATATATATATATATATATATATATATATATATATATATATATATATATATATACCTACCTTGGCACGTATGACGGAATGAGGTGCTGAATGAGGTGCAGAATGTCCTCCACGGACGGACATCTGATCCCATACATGACGCACCACCTGCCGCAACGTCTGGAGGATTCCTGGCGGTGGTTGCCGCTGTCGCAAACGCCGTTGCAACTTGTCTCACACATGTTCAATTGTGTTTAGGTATAGGGACTGAATGCTAGGAAATCCAAAGACCTGATTTGGACTGTCGTTAGGTATTTGGTGACACATCTCTTCTTGTGTGGTTTTGCGTTGTCACTTGTGTGGTCTTGCGTTGCCATGCATTGGGACGATATATGACACGACATACGTGTTAAGGATGTCTGCGATGTACCGTGAGGCGATTAGGGGACTTCCATCTTCTACGTGCAACTTTGTACACCCATTAAAGATATGCCTCCTCAGAGCATGAGAGATCCAACTCCAAATGGCAGTACCTCCCGCATATGACACTGCTCGTACCTCTCATTATGTCGTCGATAGACTCTGGACGCCAGTCTGAGGTATAGAGAGTGACTCTATAGTCATCCGTAAACAGCACATTCACAAAGTTGCTGACAATCTAATGTAGGTGTTCCCGGGCAAATGCTAGTCACGCCAGTAGATGCTCCCTGGCATGCCGTTGTCGTATGGGATGCTTCCGTGGCAGCAAATTGTGTTCTGCGAGGCGTCGACGTATTGTATTATCACTCATCAGGGTCCCATGTACCTACTGAAGCTGTATTTAAATGTGCCTTGCTGTTCTAAGGATGTCTCTTACAGCCCTCATATGAATAAAACGGTTTTCGACGGCAGTTGTGGAGTGTGGCAACCTTGGCCCTGCAGTCTTGCGTCCTGTTGGCTGCCATGGTACCGTTGCACGACCCGTGAAGTGGTTGAGTGTGCTACACCAAATCGTTGACACTGTTCATGGTACCCTAATATCTCGGCAATGAGGGTGGTAATCTGTACGCACTCTTAACGTGTTAGTAGAGGTCACGCAATCCTTTTTCATGGTTGTAGTTGCTAAATTAACACCTAAATGGACCACGTAGTCAACATACTTTCCCCCCCCCCATAAACTTCCATTGTTTGTCATTTGCCTTAATTATAGCGATGGCGGATCCTATAGACCCCCAAAATTATTACAGAGCTCTATAATGTGTTCCTGAAGCAATATTATTCGCAACATGCAGTTACAAAGCGTTACGGTCCTCAAGTCATATGAGCCAGTGGTGCGTTAATTTTGACGAGTAGTATATATATATATATATATATATATATATATATATATATATATATATATATATATATATATATATATATATATATATATATATATATATATATATATATATATATATATATATATATATATATATATATATATATATATATATATATATATATATATATATATATATATATATATATATATATATATATATATATATATATATATATATATATATATATATATATATATATATTATATATATATATATATATATATATATATATAGTATATATATATATATATATATATATATATATATATATATATATATATATATATATATATATATATATATATATATATATATATATATATATATATATATATATATATATATATGAGTTTTCAAGGTTACACAAAATTCAGTTTTGTACTATGCTGAATGAAAATATATTAGTAAAAAATCTTTATGGCCCTAATCCTAAAATTGATTACAGATCGATAAAACTAAGTGTTAGGAAACATTTCGGGCAATGTTTTCTAACATTTCACTAAAATAACGGACAACCTCTTGCATAATTTATTTCAAACATTTTTTTTTTGGAATCATTTAGAAAAATCAGATAAAAATTCCACAAAACCTAAGAATTGTTTGTTTAACAAATTGTTTTCCACAAAGAAAAAAAAATAAATAAAAAAATAAAAATAAAAAAACAAAAAAAAAATCTTTAAGAGAATATGTTTCTGTTTTTGAAAAAAAAAAAAAAAAAAAAAAAAAAAAAACTTTCAACTTTTTTTCTCCCCTGTCCTCAGAAAATACGTTACAGGTTATGAACAGTCAGTTAGTGCATAAATGATATGTTGATGCAATCCTTCACAAATAATAAATAAAATCTTCTTTTCTTTATCTTAAAAATTCACCTTCTTTTCTTTTTCTTTTTATAAAATTAAAAAAATGTACAGACTCTGTAGCACCTGTTCCCTCTGTCTGTCTCTTTTTCTCTCTGTCACTCTCTCTCTCTCTCTCTCTCTGTCTGTCTCTCTCTCTCTCTCATTTCGGAACCTATAGCAATTAATTTTTATAAATAGTTTCATTGAAAAGCAGAATATGCCGTTCACAGGCAAAATCCTTTGGTCTATATATTCAGCTAATTGTCCTTTCAAAAATATGATGGTTACCCATACAGTAGAAAAAAGGGTCAAAGTTCACTTTTGGCAAATCGTATTTAAAAATAAATTTTTAAGTTTAAAATTTGAAAATTATTTTTTAAAGAAAATTTACTTTACTAAAAAGAATCTTATAAAAGCTCAGATGAATTTATAATGATTCTTAGAAAGATTTTCTTTCATGAAAACTCGCTGCTACACTGTAAAAATTGTCCTAACAAATCGTTGGGACAAATGGCAAAAATGTCAGTAAAATTTTCAATAGAGGAAAGAAATGTTAAACATAAGAATGTCGCTTCACCGATTTATTTTCTAATAAGAAAATAACTATAAAAAAAATTTGTTGTGACATCTTTGCAACATGTCCCAACGATTCGTTAGGACAATTTTGCAGTGTGGTGTAATTTAAAAGTAGACTGGGTTAGAGTTTTATTTCATTTTGTATCCCTCAAGTAAAAGTATCCGTAAAAACGAGCAAAGAAACTCTTGAATCAGATTCTATTTATAAACTATTAAAAATGATAGATTTAACCGAACTACTTCATAATAATGTCATGGACTGTAGGTGCTCCAATCCCTCTTCCCCCTTATATATAAGGTAATAATTAAAGTCTACTAACACTCTCGCAGATCAAATATTCATTAATATTCATTATTAATATTATATATATATATATATATATATATATATATATATATATATATATATATATATATAATATATATATATATATATATATATATATATATATATATATATATATATATATATATATATATATATATATATATATATATATATATATATATATATATATATATATATATATATATATATATATATATATATATATATATATATATATATATATATATATATTATATTGATAAAGCTAGAAGTGAAGCTCTTTATAATGGCCTTTCTCTCTGGAAGAATCATAAAAATTATGCATGAAACTACAATTGAAAGAAAATAGAAAAATCTGAATTAAAAGAAGAGAAGAAAATGAGTGAAAGAAGAATACGTGTAAATGAGGCAGAATAATATGAAGAAAAGGTGAAGAACGAAAAGAGGTGAAAATTGTTTATGCTTTTGATAAAATACCACCTAAATTGCCTATTTACAAACTATCGATAAAATTAATAAAGATGAATTAGATGTGTTTATCATCATAATTTGAGGTCAATTTAGGGTCAAAGGTCGTTTCTCAGGTTCAAAAATTTATGACTTTCTTCATTCTTATTTTTATCAATAAATATTTTTCTCTACTGAACAACTTTCATAATATAATAGCGAAAAAAAAAATTAATAATAAACTTTATATTTACTTTGAACTTTGTTTACGTGGCAAACTTTTTATTATTACTTTTTTCATATTTGTCTTGTAATTCTTTAAGTATTTTTAAAGCCATATTTTACATAGCATTTTAACGAGCGGGAAGATGCACGGTATCACCATGCAGCATGAAGTAAATGAGGAAAATGTTCATTTTTCTTGCATTATACAATGAAAAAGAAGTTAATTTCTGCCATTCCACAAATCTTATTCGCCACTTATGTCTCGACGGGAAAGCTTGGCACTAAAAATCATGTTGAACAGTGCATCTTGTCTACATTTATTATATGAAACTTGTAAAGAAATATTAGTAATACTATTGACTAATATCATGCTCTAAGTTTTCAAGTAATTTTGATATTATTATTATTTTTATTATTATTATTATTATTATTATTATTATTATTATTATTATTATTATTATTATTATTATTATTATTATTATTATTATTATTATTATTATTATTATTATTATTATTATTATTATTATTATTATTATTATTATTATTATTATTATTATTGGTACAAGTTAGCTTTTAAGGAAATCTTTCACAAAGCATAGATACTCTAAAATATAATTGTTTAAAATCCTGAATTTATAAATCTTTTTGCTTGCCTTACTGTTGAAAAGAGTTACAATTGTAGAAATAATTAAAAATTTGTATATTAGGATATGTTACATCCTCAGTACACTCTAAAGATACAACTACGACAAAGGTTCCATTTAATTTTGTCTTATTTTAGATATTCTATTTAGAGGGGATGACACCTACCGGGATCATAAATTTATTTATCAATAAGAAAATAAATTGGAAGTGGTAAATCTTCGACCTCAATTTTTGAATTTTCGACGAAAACATGCTACTTTACATCTAACTCTTGTAAGTATTATCAAGAATATTGAAGACGCTACGCCCCATCTATTGTGACTAGAACTACAAGAGATGTGTATATTTATACCTCATAACCTTGAAGAACTTTTTCTTACAGCATTTAAAATTTGATGACTTTTGTAAATTTTGGCTGAAATAACATTTGACCGGAAATATTGCTGTTCCTACAAAGTTGATCAAATTGCATTGCTCCAAAACTTTTTCATTAATTCTTAATACATTAATAAAGGAAGAAAAAATCTTATTTTAGTAAACCACATCAACGTATCCAAAAAGATAAAAACTGAAACGATTTTTGACGAGCTATTTTAACAAGCGTGAGGGGAATGTAAGTATATTTTCTTGTTTACTGTGAAAAGTTATCAACACTATCAAGAAAGACCTTTAATATCTAAGTAGAAAAGTTTCTCAATTTCGGCTTTTAACTTCTAACACTAAGAACAGAGCCTATGCTCTGCGAAAGTCTTTATAGATTTGCAAACGATGGCAGTTAAGAAAGTCAAGGCAAAAACGCTTTTTTAAACTTTTTTATTTAAAAGAAAGTCAAAAACAATTAATGAATCCAAAAAATGTTAGAAAGCGAAAAGAACTTTTTATAAAATTTTTGAAAACTTTCAGAATCATGTATATACTCGTTTATATATATATATATATATATATATATATATATATATATATATATATATATATATATATATATATATATATATATATATATATATATATATATATATATATATATATATATATATATATATATATATATATATATTATATCTTCAGTAGGTAAAGGCCAGAAGCCTACTGATTTCTACCAGAGTTTGGGAAATATTCGTTTTTTTAGTAAAGTTAAAGGCCGGTGCATCCAGATAGGAGGCTCATGAAGGTGTTGCAAATCAAAGGAAGTTGGGGAAAAAACTCGTAGACAAAGGGAAATGTTCCAGACTTTACCGGTGGAGTACATGTAAAATTGAGCATAGCTTTCTGGGATCAGAAAGTTGGACAGAGAAAAGATGAGACTGTGTAAAAAGGTGTGCCGGACGAGACCTTCTCAAAGGAGGATGTATGTGACGGAAGAGTTCAGAAGAGTGGTGTCCGTTGTAATAGCGATAGTATAGAGAAAGTGAAACAACAGTTTGACTGTCAGAAAAAAAAAAACTGGTGAAAGTTAGTGAGGGAGAGAGAATTGATAAATCGAAAATCCAAGACACCACTTTTGTAGGAAGAGCTGTATTAGTGGAGCCACCTCAGATGTGTGAGGCGTACTCCATTATTTGCTAAACAAGACCTCTATAAAGAGCAAGCAACTGGGAGGAGGGGTAAAAAAATTCTGAAGGAACTTTAGGACATCTGACCTCTTAGAAGCTTATTTAAAAAGAGAAGCAATGTGATCTTTCCATGAAAAATTACGAGAAAAAGAAACACCGAGAATACTAAGGACGAACGAAGGTTTGGGTTGTGTATTTAGAATTAGATGTCATAATTGTCCCCGACCGCAACTCGTGCCAAGGGTAACGAGGTCAAAGGTTGAATCCATTATCGCAGACAGTTGCGGTCGGGGAATTCCTCTGGGACTTGACGTTGCAATTGAATGTTGTGAGCAAGTTCCGGAGCGATTTCTTTTTGTATCGCCGTGGCCTAATGGATAACGCAAAAGACTACCATCTTAAAGGTCGCTGGTTCGAGTCCAATAGCGGACACTAAATTTCTTTATAGAAATAGTCTGCGAGGGTTTGAGCAGACTTTAAACCTGTTATATATATATATATATATATATATATATATATATATATATATATATATATATATATATATTATATATATATATATATATATATATATATATATATATATATATATATATATATATATATATAATATATAACGAAAGACACGCCATTGTTACGATTTTGAACTTCGCACAGATTTTATAACAATTAATGAACAAAATTTATAGTAAAAGAATTGGCATTTTTGAATGTAGTGCGAGCATAGTAAGACCAATTCGTTTGTTAACAAAAATTATGTAAAGAATATTTCGTACATAATTCACGTGATACGTAAATTATACGTTAACAGTATCTTAGTTAATGAAGTCAGGTACTTAAGCGAATGATTTTATTAATCTGGTGTCACTTCCCTGACCGTAACCTATAAAGAAAGAAACCCGACAAAAATGTCCATATAGTAGATTAACAGGAGAAGTTGAATACCTCCTAGGAAGAGTAATAGGATAAGTAGAACACCTCCTGAAAGGTTAAGTAAGAAGGAGAAGTAGAATTCCTCCTGGAAGAAAGTAAATAAATAAGTAGGGGAAGTTGAATACCTCCTGAAAAATTGAGTAAATAGGAGAAGTAGAATTCCTCCTGGAAGATATTAAATAAATAAAATAGGAGAAGTAGAATTCCTCCTTGAAAGAGTAAATAAATAATAGGAGAAGTTGAATACCTCCTAAGAGAGAAAAGTAAATAAACAGGAGAAGTAGAATTCCTCCTGAGAAAGAAAGTATTTGAACAAGGAAAACAATTGACTTCCTTTAAGGAGACTGTGATTGTAAAAGAAATATTATTATTATTTCCCATACTGAAGCTATCTTTTTTAAGTAAATCAAAAAGAATATTATTTTATTTTATCAAATATTTCTATCACCCCTAGACATTTTTAAGAGATTATTAAGAATTCCGGGCTGTCATAACAGACTTCTGTCTACTCGGACTACGTCTTGTGACACAGTCCCATCACCTTCAAAGCCTTGATGTGGAAGAGTAAAATTCGATGCAATATTATACTTTATTTCCTCCAATATCCTCATCTTGACAGCTGTGTACTTCCCCTCATTTAACCTACGTACCACGAAGAGTTTGAAGTGAAAAGGTGCTGGGCTGTTGCTATAAGCAAATCGAAATCATCAAAAATATTGCTGAACCTCTGTTCAAAGCCCTTTTCTTTCACTTTGTTTGGCTTTGATTGCTTTAGCAAGTAGTTGACTAAGTTTTTAGCATAGTTAAATTTTTTGCACCTCTCGTTGCATTTCCATGAGAATGTTCTTGAGGAGGAAGAGGTTAAGCAATAGAATTCCCACGCACTCATTCTTCTCATCCTGCAATATATTCATCCTTACAGCAATAGGCGTCATTATTTCGATGTACTCTGGAATCACCTCATTATCAGTTTTATTAAATACTGGAAGACAAGGCTTTTGCTTCATACAAATGTTGTTGATTTGTGTCATGCTACCATCAAGGTTCTTGAGCAGATATTTCACAGATTCGTATAGGGAGTTCATGCGAGTAATTCTTGGTGTTTGAAGCTTTGTTCCAAACACCTTCTTGATTCTCGCAGCAGTTGCAGTTTTCCTTTTTTGGGCATGCCACAATGTCCTATGCTTTGGCAAGTGTCTTATTAAATGAATCTTGGCACCAGAGGACCAGCGAAGAACTTCGTCTGACTTTAAAATACAAAGTTCTATTACCAATTATTAAAAAGTGTTGATATTGGAAATTACTTGTGAGGAAACAACACAGGGTCATAAAGAAATACTTCAAGTATCACGTTCTAATAATACATCACTGCCGGTTACAAAAATTTCCATGGTTCCAATTGGATGTAAAGTTAGTAAAGAGAAAGAGGAAAAAGAAAGGAATGAGTAATGAAATATGGATGTGAATGGTAAAAAAAAAAAGTTTAGTGTCGGACTTTGACTGAAAGGTCTATAAGACCTTTCAGCCAAAGTCCGACACTAAACATTTTTTTTTTTTTTTTTTTTACCATTCACTCCCATATTTCATCATTCCTTCTTTTCTTTTACCTCTTTCTCTTTACTAACTTTACATCCAATCGGAACCATGGGAATTTTTGGAACCGGCAGTGATGTATTATTAGCACGTGATACTTGAAGTATTTCTTTATGACCCTGTGTTTCATCACAAGTATTTTCCAATATTAACACTTTTTAGTAACTGGGAATAGAACTTTGTATTTTAATGTCAGACGAATGCTTATTTAATACTTTCAAATGTTTTACTATATACCTAATGCTGTTCCATATAAATATTTTACTTTTAACCTATTTATATAAGAAAACTTGAAAATATATATATATTATTTTTATTTATGTATATAATAATTCATTTTATATACAAATTTGTATATATATATATAAATATATATATATATATATATATATATATATATATATATATATATATTATATATATATATATATATATATATATATATATATATATATATATATATATATATATATATATATATATATATATATATATATATATATATATATATATATATATATATATATAATATATTCTATATATATAAATAATATATAATCATAATAATATATATATATATATATATATATATATATATATATATATATATATATATATATATATATATATATATATATATATATATATATATATATATATATATATAATATATATATATATATAT
>SEYY01021853.1:0-22500 GCA_009176605.1 Armadillidium nasatum
TTTTTACTTTATGAAATATAAGTAATTGGTACACTACTATAACATTAATCACATTATATTGAAATAAATATAAAAATTGTTTCTCTCAAACAGTAAAACAAAATACACATTTTTGTCACCTTTATTGAAAACACTTTAAACTTTTAATAACTTTTTATACAATAAATTTAATCTCAAATACTACTAAATAATTATCATATTTAGTAGTAAAAAGAAACATATAAATTAGTATCTGGTTTGGATTCCAAATATCCTTGATGTGAACCACTGGCAATTAGCCCCACCTCTTTAATGGCATCTTAAATAATAAAGTGAAATTTTAAGCTAACTAGGATCTATTCGCAATTGTAAATAGAACCTAATTCGTCAGTAGGTCATATACAGTAATTAATTTTTACATAAAACCAGCTTCTAAAAACGTCTTTAAAGGGGTTCAGGTAGAAACTCTCAAAGGTTAATTTATTTTTTTTTCTTGCTAGGACATCCAAAGATAATTCCGTTCATAAAAACAAAATACGGAACAACAGAAGTCTTACCTTCAAAATTGACGATATTACTAGTACCTCTGTAGCTTAAGCCTTTTGTATCTTTCTTCAATCGGATTGAGAGAGATCTATAACGAGAACCATCTTATCCAGGGTATCGAAGAGCCGAGTTTGATTAGACCCACAAAATTATTCTCGAATTTCTTTCAATTTACTTTTTGTTGGTTGGTTAGTTTTACTTATTTTGCATGTGAAAAGACCATTGCTATAGACTTACTTAAAAGACCCATTATTTAAGGATTGACCTTCATTACGAATTTTATTATAAGTTTGGAACTGGATTTCAAATTACTATAAATTTTATATTTTATTAAATTGTTTTACTTTGGTATCTTTCTTTACTTCAAGGAAAATTTCAACAGCTATACTATCTGCTTGTACCTTCCCCGGAACATCAACTTGGGATGGAACTTGCAAAAATGTTAGTCTTCTTCATATGCAACGAGCAGATGAACCTTTGGTCGGGAGAGACCCGAGAATTTCGGGATGACCGCTTAAGCAACGCTTGGAGAGGCTTCTGGAGTCTGAAAAGATAGTATAAGCACCAGACGTTGTGTAGTTATTCTGTATACATCCGTCAGTTCGGTTGAGAACACAGACGAAGAAGCCGGCAGGGTGAGAGATACAATGAGTTCCGGAAATACAGCCGAAGTTCCTACTCCAACATTCGTTTTGGAACCATTGGTGCCAAAAAGGGATTTTTCAACTGTGCTGGGTTGTGTATCGACTGTTGTTACAGATTGTACATCAAACCAAACTGAGAAACCCGTTTGAAGAGCTAGTGGTGAAATGCAATAATAATAATAAAAATAAAAAGCCAACAAAATAACAACAAAAAATGCAGAAACAAAAATATTTTTCGGCAAAATTGTGTAATTACAAAATTTGGTGACGGACAAAGATATTTAATATGGATTCCAAGGTAAGCGGAAATAATACAGCATAACTTAGGAACCTCCTTCAAATTGTTCAAAAAGATTTACTCTCTCTAAAAAATATTTTTATTGATTTCCTATTTTTGATTAGTCAAAAGAAATATTACAAATGTAAATTTATTGATGTTCTTTCATACATTACACCTGAATGTGCAACCGAATCGGGTTGCTACACCAGTTAACTGCACATGTCAGTTCTGGCAATGCAAATTTACAAATGGCAACAAAAACTGCAAAATAAAAATTATAACAACAATTGAGGCAAATATTCGTTATTGTTGTTAATAAATATGATCCATTCAAGGTCAGAATCCCCCCCCCCTCTCCCCCATCCGGAAAATAAAAAATGTGAAAACATTCATAACTTTCAAATTTCTTTAAATAAAATACCAAATCTGTATTATAGTTTGAAAACTTGTCTATCCAGATGTTTGAATAAATATATTAAGGAAGAAGTTCTTAAATTCTACTTCGGAGTAAGCAATAATAAAACCTTTTATCTTTTCATAGAATTTTAAGTACATTACAAAATAACAATACACACACACACACACAAACATTTGAACTGATCAAATAATTTAAATTAAATATATAAACTTTTATTAACATTAAAAACTAAAATGTAATATATGTTTCTGAAGAATAGTTCAAAGACATCAATTAAAAACTTAAAAAATAATTTTATGAAAGTTGATAATAAAGATGTTAGGAGAAATTGTAACAAAAACTTAAATTTAAATAATTGGGATAGGACGGATATCCGGCTAATTTTTAGTCGGATATTCAGTAAAAATAAATTTCTTAATTATAAGAACAAATTTTCATATTATTCCAGCACTAAATATGTTCAATGTTATTATACTGTATTTTATGGTGTTATTTTTGACGTGGGGTTTTCCACCCTGGGGTTTGACACACTAAAATATAATGAAAAAAAAATTAAATTAAAATTTACTTTACAGGACTTATCTGGGCCCGAACCTCAGACCTAAGGATGATTCTTTTTTTTTTTTTTTTTTTTTTTTTTGCTCCTGTTACTTAAATCCTAAAGTCATTCTTAATAAACTAATACTTTTTTTCATCACTATCATGCTCAGTTCTATTGTTGAGATCTGGATAGGTTTTCTTTTAAGATGTTCAACAAGACTCTTCTTGATAATGCCTGTTGCTCCTACAATGATGGGTACAATCTCTACTACCTCTAAATTCAATATTCTTTTTATCTCGTAATTTAATCTCAGGTAATTAATCTCCGTTTCCCTCATTGGCCAATACTCCTCCATCCACAGGTACTCCTACTTCTACAATCCAACGCTTATTTTCTGTTTTATCATGAATGATTAGGTCTGGCTTATTGGTTACATGTATTGATGTCGGTATATTATAATCATATTTTCTTCAATGCTGTTCGGGTTATGTTCCCAATGGTTTCTTGTAGCAACTGGTATATTATATTTTTAGCAGAATCTGTAATGTATTGTTGTAAATACTGTTGTGTCTTTCCGTATACAACCTTTTCTCCAGCAATATCTCACATCCATTCAATTTATGAATTACTGACTCTGACCAGTTCTTGCACATTCAGCATTTGTCCGATCATTTTTTCCTTAGATATGTTTCCTGAACTGGTTTGTTCTTTGGGCTTGATCTTGTGCTGCTAATATGGTTCTTTCATCACTGTCTCTTAACCATCCCTTTATGAATACTTCATTTGATCTATAAGTGTATATAAATACTTCATCTAGTATTTGCTTGTGATGTTTTGCAAAAATATGGCTTCTCTACTGTTCAATGTTCTCTTCGCTCTTTATATCTCCCTTTGATGTATTTCATGCTTATCTTTAGGATTTCTTCATTCCTTCCCTCATCTTGATCTATATTGCTATCCCGTAGGTAGTCATGTGAATTTTTTTGTTATTGATGTTGAGCTTGGTTTCGTTCTCTCATAACACTGTATCCATTTCAAGAATCTGTTTTCCTTCTATTCCAAGTATCTTTTTATTCTTATTTCAGATTTATAGATTGTATCTATCAGTGGTACTCCCATTCCTCCTTTCTCTCTGGCTGCATGAATTCTCGCTACGCATTGATTTTTGTACATCAATTTAAGGGCATGGATCATCTTCCTCGTCATTTTGTTCCAAAACTATAAGACAGTACCGGTATAGCGAGGGTCTTAATGGCTTTTATTTTATTCCTTAGTTTCAGCTCAGTTTTTACATTTTTTTGTGAATGCTTAAGCATGTGCCTTTTTAAGTTTCCTTTCAGATTACATTCATAGGAGCAAACTGAACATTTAAATTTTTTTATTTTTGTGTGAGTAAGCATGTGTGTATTTAAGCTTCCTTTATGATTACATTCATATGAGCATTCAATGCATTTAAATAATTTTACATTTGTGTGATTAAGCATGTGCCTTTTTAAGCAATCTTTACGATTACATTCATAGGAGCATTGATAACATTTAAATAATTTTACGTTCGCGTGTGTAAGCATGTGTTTTTTTAAGCTTTCTTTCCGATTACATTCATACGAGCAGTCAGAACATTTAAATAATTTTATATTTGTGTGTGTAAGCATGTGGGTTTTTAAACTTACTTTACTATTACATTCATAGGAACAATCAAAACATTTAAATAATTTTATATTTGTGTGAGTAAGCATGTGTGTCTTTAGGTGTCCTTTCTGGTGACATTCATAGGAACATTCAGAACATTTAAATAATTTTACATTTGAATGTGTAAGCATGTGTACTTTTAAATTTTCTTTCCTATTACATTCAAAGGAACAGTCTGAACATTTAAATAATTTTACATTTGTGTGAGTAAGCATGTGTGATTTTAAGTTTGCTTTATATTTACATTTATAGGGACAGTCAGAACATTTAAATAATTTTACATTTGCGTGTGTAAGCATATGTACAATTAAGCTTCCTTTCCGGTTGCATTCATAGGAACAGTCAGAACATTTATACAACTTTACATTGCTGTGAGTCAGCAAATGATTTTTTAATCTTGATTTCAAATTGGATTCATAACTGCAATGAGCGCACTTAAACTTTCTTTTGTTGTGTGTTTTTAAATGAGTCTTCAATTCATCTTTGCTGCAACTGAGGTTTTCCACATGATCCTCTTCAATGTTTTGTTGATGCACTACTGACGTCTCAGGTTTGCTTCTTGAAGTACTTATCACTTCGGTATCTTTTTCTCCTTCAGCAGCATTGATGAAAAGACTCTGTGGAAACAAATGAAAAAATATTAAAATGATAATGTTGAAAACTTTTTTCAGAGTTAACAATAATAGGTTTTATTAATAATTTGTTTTGGCTGCTTACAACAGAATATGAATGATCCTTTATCAGTTGAATATTATGAGAACACAACTGAAAATGTTAAATAAGAATCAGCTGATCGATAAATATTCTATTTTAGCAAATTTTAGGAATTCTGATGAGTGAATTTATATGAAATTTATAAATCAGATATTTTTGTATTTTCATTTGTTACAAGTCTTGGTGACACTACCCCTATCATCAGAGACCACAAGCTCCCAAGTGGTGATGGGGGAAGGGGTGGATGAGGGGCTGTTTTTGGAAGTCGCTCCTCTAGACTTTTCAAAGGCTACTGTGGATGTCATTGTAAATCATTATCATAATTTTTCAAAAAAATGAGTTGTCTGTAATTGTGTTTGTTATGTGAAAGGAGAGACTATTTCCTGTACAAGAATGTGGGGATGAGCGCGAAATTATATATATATATATATATATATATATATATATATATATATATATATATATATATATATATATATATATATATATATATATATATATATATATATATATATATATATATATATATATATATATATATATATATATATATATATATATATATATATATATATATATATATATATATATATATATATATATATATGCAATTCAAAAAAAAACAAAAAACAAAAAAATTAAAATAATGTGCATATTTATATGTAAAACATTAAAACCACTTAAAACACAATTAAGGACAACGTTTCAGTCCTGAGACACAGGGCCCTCATCAGGTCCAGCTTGATAAGCAGACAGGAAAAGATTCGGCTGAAACCCAAAACAGAAGCAACCTTACCTGCAATTAACGGGTCAAGCGCGCATGCGCCTGGATCTAAATTAATATTATTGTAAAAGCGCATGGCATCACTCTCGACAAATTAGAGAATACTTTTATCATTACTTTCTAAAAATGAAGTTGGATTGGTTACAATCTATGGAATGATTTAAATGTAACATATGATAAAATATTACATTGTTTAGATTACATGTTCGTACCCAAAATTTGTTAATTAATTTGAAAATTCCTTTTTAGAAGTAATAATAAAAGTATGCTCCAATTTGTCGAGAATGTTGCCATGAGCTTTTACAGCAATATTAATAAGAGCTCCAGGCGCATGCGCGGTAAGCCCATTAATAGTAGAAAAGTTGCTTCTGTTTTGGATTTCAGCTGAGTATTTTCCTGTCTGCTTATCAAGTTGGACCTGATGAGGGCCCTGTGTCCCGTTGCTGAAACGTTGTCCTTATTGTGTTTTAAATGCTTTTAATGTTTTACTTGGTTCCACACAATTTCGCTGCTTCACAACCGTTCCAGTTCATTCACCCATTTGTAAATAACATATCAGCCTGTTTCAATTGTCACTGACATTTATACTCTCCTATTTCAGAACTCTCGAGGAAGATACCTCCATATCTGCCATTGCTAAGCATTCTACAGTTCTGCTAAATGTATCAATTTTACAGTTGTTAATAAGCAGTTATCATGTCTACACAGTCTAATGCTTACTGAACGTTTGAACCATCCACCAGTTGCCACATACTATGTATACCTCCATGAGAAAACGTGACTTTTATTCCTACTCTAATAATAATAATAATAATAATAATAATAATAATAATAATAATAATAATAATAATAATAAAATAATAATTTAACAAACCTTTTCATGCTGAACATCAAACTTCTTCATAATCATGTCAGAACTTTCAGATTTAGTAACATTATTTTTGAACTCTTCAATAAACACAAATTCGAAATCAGACTCTCTCGGCTCTGACTTTATAAAAAATGAATTTTCATCTAATTCTTTCTTTATACTTTCTGCTGAAAGGAGGTTTGATTCATTGGGAGGAAAGCTCTGAAACAAAAGGAATAGATTTTAGTAACTTTATGGATCCCAATTTGAGAGGATAAGAATTGAATATGAATTCAAGACAGGACCAAATTAATCATATGATAATAATAATAATAATAATAATTTTTACTGCCACAAAGCCGAATAAAAATATATTAATGAAATTCGCGAAATTTTATTTCAAATATTATATTTCTTAAATACTTCGAACCACAATGGTTCCTAGAATGATGATGTCAAAGAATCTGGCAGTACTGTTCCTCAACAACACTTTTTCTGCTTTTCATTAGTGGTCCTCATCTGTTATTTCATTTCCTATCCACTCATATGCTGATGACTCCACCCTTCATTGCTCTTTTCAATTTGAAAGGCGCCCCCTCCTCCAACAGCAGTTAAAAGACGCAAGGAAAGTAGCCTTGGAGCAACTAACCTCTGATCTATCTCGCATTTCAAATTGGAGCAGAGAAAACATGGTCATTTTCAATTCCACCAAAACTCAATTTCTTCATCTCTCTACTCGATATAACCTTCCAAACAACTACATTGTAATCTTCGAAACACACAACTCAAACCTTAATCTCTCCTTAATATTTTTGGTGTTTCTTTTCCTCATGCTCTTTCTTGGAAAAAAGATCACATTACTTCTCTTTCTAAACAAGCTTCTAAGAGGTTAGGTGTTCTAAGGCACCTTTAGAATTTCTTCACTTCACCCCAGTTGCTTTCTCTACAGAGGGGTGCTGTTCACCACTGTATGGAGTACGCCTCACATCTGGGGTGGTTCCACTCATACAGCTCTCCTTGAAAAGGAGGAGTCTACAGTTTATCATCTTATCGGCTCTCCTGCTCTCACTAATTCTCTCTAGTCTCTTTCTGTTCAGTCAAATTGTTGAGTCAGTCTCTCCATACTATCGCTATTACTCTTCTAAAGTATCTCATTGCATACCTCTTCCATTGAGAAGGACTCATGTGACATCTTTCTACACAGTTTCATTCTTTCTCTGTCCTACTCTGACCTGACTTAACCGCTTTGCTCAATCTTATATGTATGCCTACTCTACTGGTAAGGTCTGGAACATACTCCCTTCATCCCTTTTCCAACTTCCTATGACTTACACACCTTCAAACGACGTGTATTGGGACATGTAAACCTTTAATTTGACTAGGTTTCCAGATTTTCTCCAAATTTTAGTGGGTTTCTGGTCTTTGCTCACCAGAGGTGAAATAAAATAATTTAAAAATTATATATATATATATATATATATATATATATATATATATATATATATATATATATATATATATATATATATATATATATATATATATATATATATATATATATATATATATATATATATATATATATATATATGATGGAGTGAAGTATCGGCATATTTTTAAGTATCAGTATCAGCCTTTTCAGTAACGGTATTGGTAAAAATTTTGTATAGGAGTAAAGTATCGGTATCGGTAGTAGGTATCGGCAAGTATCAGGCATATTTTTAGGTATCGGGTATCGGGTATCAGGTATCGGTTTCAGGAATTTTTAGGTATCGGTAAAAATTTTGGTATCGCTCCATCCCTAAATATATAATATATATATATATATATATATATATAATAAATATATATATAATATATATATATATATATATATATATATATATATATATATATATATATATATATATATATATATATATATATATATATATATATATATATATATATATATATTAGGGATGGAGCGATACCAAAATTTTTACCGATAACTGATACCTAAAAATATGCCGATACTACTTACCAATACCGATACTTTACTCTTGTCCAAAAATTTTGCTGATACCGATGCCGATACTGCCGATACCGATACTTCACTCCATCCCTAATATATATATATATATACCTATATATATATATATATATATATATATATATATATATATATATATATATATATATATATATATATATATATAATATATATGTAATTACTTTGTACACTATTCTCATTTATAAGCTCTCTCTCCACGAATTCTTCGGCCAATTTGATGTCCTTTGGCATGATAAGTCACTCTTTGGCAATGAATGTTGCGCATATGAGTTGGTTTATATTTTTCAATAGAAACTACCAAAGTTAGCCTCGAAGCTTGTCCTTGTCATGGTTGTCAAAGATGCATTTCTATTTATATCTAAGACCAAAGGATTTAAGGTAGGATTAAATATATTGTTCGTTTTGAGAATGTTCCGTAAATTTTCAATCCCTATATTGATGACAACCTGTTGTTTGTTTAAAGGAACGTCTATGTGTCTGAACTTCTGATACAACAAGAAGTCTCTTTGAAAGAACTTTGACAATTAACCTCAACCTTGTGGAGGTAGCAGCCACTCTTAACTATAGTTTAGTTTTTATTTGTCAAGATCAGAAATGAAATCTTATATAACTATTAATGATTTAGAATCAAATTGCTAGAGAAAGATAAAGTAGGGTATGTATGCCTTTATTGGGCCTATTTTCAACAGGAAAAGGCCTGTATGATAGGGTCCTGTTTTGGACCAGCTCAAATTTTCTTGTTGTGGGGGCCTATTTTCACCAGCCCAGTTTCTGGAGTTCTGGGGCTTATATTTGTTTGAAGCTTAAATCCCCTTCTCCTTGAGATCTGTTTATTGATAGCAGCCCAGATCAGATTGAAGTTCAGGGATACCTTTATAGGTTTAAAATGGGAGTATGGACTGGGCAGTGAAGACCTGTTATTCAGACCAGTGGTTGTTTTAATGTGTTAATGGATGGTGTATATTGGGTATTAAATACAGGGAAGGGTATATAGGTTCAGAAAGATTTCGGCATAAAAATGAAGGTAAGATACCTTGTAAATAATTTTGGATATTTTCTTTAGTTCTTAAATACAGGAGATATAGCTATAATGTATGGTGATAGGAGTTTGTTAGGGAATGTGCATCGAAGAGATTAAGAGTAAACTCGACAAAGAGTAAAGTGATGAGAATGTGTGGGAGGTGCTCAGCTAATATATAGGAATATCTAGGCTTATATGGGGGGATGATAATATTTTAGCCAAAAAGATTTAAAGAATTATATTATTTTATAATTTAGGGGAAAGTTATTTTTTGTTGTTGAGAGTAAAATAAAAACAGGATTGCTTGCGCATTGAATGTACAGTGTGTTGGGGTTAAGAAGTTTGAAAGAAGGGATAGAATATTGATATATTGGAAATAAAGGTAACGAATGTTTGAGAGTATGATGTCTACCATCTGCAATGTATTGGGTTGTGAACATGTGGTGATGAATGCTCAGTTGTAGGAAAGGATTAGAAGTTTTTTAAATAAAGGATTGAGGCTATGTTATGTGGTTTTCCCACATGTGAGGGTAGGTCATTGAGAGATCAGAAACTTTAAAGAATTAAGCTTTCATGACATGTGTGAATGGAAGAGTTTGATCATTTGCGTAGAGCGAAGAGGGTTGTATTAAGATTTCCCTGGTATTGGGCTTTATGTGTAGAATGGATGAATCATTCAGGATTGATTCAGAGTGAATGAGATTCTACATTAGAGGATCTGGAAGGGGTAGGGGAAGGCCTGGTTTTCTGGATTTATGGGGTGAGGGAATATGGGGATTAGAGGTTTGAACTGTTGAGAAGTTAGGAGATTTGGTTTCGCGGAACAGATGAGATTTTCTCCACCACCCCTCGAGTGGTTTGGTAAAATAATAATATATAATATATATATATATTATATATATATATATATATATATATATATATATATATATATATATATTATATATATATATATATATATATATATATATAAAGGTTATTTTGAGTGTTACCTGACAATCTTGAAAATAATCATTTTCTGGGACCAATTTTTCCATCTTTATATCAACTTCAGATCTGATATTCATTTTTACTTTTAATAGAAATATCTTTAAATAATTAATAATCTGTAAAGAGGTAACAACGTTAAGGAGATTTTGAAATACATTCTGATATTATATATTGATACTTATTTGTTCAGCGACATTTTTTTTTTTTTTTTTTTTTTTTTTGCATAAAAAGCCTTCCAAACGTACCAATATAATTTTATAGCATATTTACATTAAAAAGCATGTCAATTTTGAAATTTTAAACCTTAAACTGTTTTTGTCTAAAATAGACAATAAATGCATGTTAGAGTCTGTGGCATTGGTTTAAATGTGAAAAGAAAAATATTTTCCACCCTTCATTACAATGTTTGAAACTTTTTAGGAAACATTAAAAATAGATTCAGAGATCCAATATCAATTTTGAGGTTGAATGAATCTTTATGAGGAGACATTTTTCTAGTTAGAAAATGAAATTGACAAAGACCATGTATCAAGAGCAGTTCATAGTCAAGAATTTTAATGTAGCGACAAGGGAGATTAAGTCATCATGCAGCAATAAGAAAAAAATGCTTAGTCATAATGGGTGAGTTACACTTTCCCGAAATTCATTGGGATACTTTTATGGGGATGTTATAATCAAGGCTGTCTAGTCAAGCCATCATCATCTTGGTTACGTAGTCAAATTACAGTAAGTTATTCACAGATAATTTATTAAACAGTTTTTTTAACTCTGGTGGTTACTGAAACCACAAGATGATTAGAATATTAGTTACCATAATATAATATGATTTACAGTAATTTAAATTAGAATAGGAACCATCATTAACTGAAAATATGGTACAAATATTAGATTTGAGCAGAATTTCTCAATCTGTGGGTCACCACCATAAAGAAGGGGGGGGGGGGTTTGTGATCACATAAATGGACTGTTGCAGAGGGTTATGAAAAATAAAACTATTCAGAAAAAACTTTTTATATCATTTCATATTTGCTTCCATTAAAATGTTAAAGGGATTTAATGGCAGGAAATTCATACCTTTTAAATTTTTTTTTAATATTAAAAAATAAACTAAAACAATTGTTTTCATAAAAAAATGTCATAAATATTTTAAATTTATTAATCAATTGTATAATAAATATCTCAATCTACACTTCTGAATTTGACATGTGCCAGGCATAACACTTAATAATCAACTGTACAATAAAAATACCAATCTGCACTTTCGAATTTAACACCTGCCAGGCATAAGAGGTAATTAGGGAGTCGTGAGGAGTATAATAATTTTTCATCATAATATAATAAATGACTTTTTGTGAGACGTGTTGTGGTTTTTGTAGTTGTCTTAAATGCCCAATAATTTTCTTGTCTTGCAAAACCCCCTAATTTTACTATCCCCCATTTTCCTAAAACAGAGGGGCTGAAGAAGATAGAAAAATTTCTACAATGTTAGCTTGATTTAAAAGTGTAAAGTATAAATTACTACTTACTTTGTCATCATATTGACAACTAGTTACTGACCAGGGTTGGAATTTTACCCAGGACTGGGTCTCCCAAGTTTGACTGGGGTTGCTAAAATTTGTAGAGATCAAAAGCACTGAAATTTTAGGTTAAGAAAATTAGATATAATTTTAACTGAGATTAATTGAATTATATGGTTTCTCACTATTATATTAATTATATGCATTTTTTCATGAAAAAAAAAAAAAAAAAAATTACAGATTTTGTATAATAAAAGTTTGAAAAAACTTCAAAAATTTTAAATTATTTTTTTTTTTTTTTTTTTTTTTTTTGAAATTTTAAAAATTAAAATTAAATATATATATATATATATATATATATATATATATATATATATATATATATATATATATATATATATATATATATATATATATATATATATATGAAAAAGGAAAAAATTGACATCCAAGATGACTCTCTTGCCATCTGGAAGGTAAATAAGAATAATCTTCCTATACTAGCAACACTGGCAAGAGTATATTTGTGCCCACCAGAAAGCTCCAGCAACAGTGAATGAGAATTCAAAGTAGGGAAATCAATTCAAAAAGATAATCAAACTATTGACAAAAAATGTAAAAATGTTACTGTTTTTAAAATATGATCTTTGAACAGTAACATATTCAATGTCATTGAACTCTATTCCTGAACATTTCAATTCCCCAAATTCTAAAACTTATAATGTAAATGTTTAAGAAGATTCTGATAGTGAATCGTGATTTAAGTGAATTGTTTGTTTGCTCTTTTAAGTTTACTTTCACGTAAACCAAAATAAGCACAGACTAATAATAAAAAAAAACATTGAAACACACTGAATGATAGTCAACAGCATTAGAAAAAACTTGTGGCGGTATGGGCGGTACAGAAAAAGATGCTTTCCATAGGCTAATGGAAAGCGAAGAACTTGGTTGAAACTGGGCCAACCGTTAATGCAGGGTTGCCAGAATAAAAGAAGGACGTTCATCACTACAATAGATTCAACTTTTAATGTTCGTGCATTCAAAGTAATTTGACGTACATTAGCTATAAGAGTATGGACATGTTGTCTTTTTAGTGAAAGCAATAAACAGTTTTTATAAAGGACGTTCATCACTCAATGATTCAACTTTTAATGCGTGCATTCACAGTAATTTGCGTAATTAACATAAGTATGGACATACTGTCTTTTCAAGCCATCTCTGATAGCGAGTTGCAACATAAGTATAGCACATCGCATGTTCTATTTTTACAACAGTGAAAGCAGATTCTACATCTTCGTTTAATTCAGTTTCTAAACCACCTTCACAATTTTCTGGGTCAGTGATACAAATTTCGGATTCACAATCTATTTCAGAGGGGTCTACACTGAGTTTAACTTTTGCACATCATATTGGATGCATTATCCGTTACAACTACTAAAACTTGCTCTTTAGTAAGTTCAAACTCTTTGAGAACTTCCTCAACTACGTTTCTTATAAATTCTGATGTATGTTGTGCTTATGTTTCTCGAACGGCTAAAGTACGTGTTATTTCGCTTATTTGAGTTGATTAGTTTAACATTTATTGCAAAATAATTTATTCCCTGAATAGTTAAAGCATTAATTTTTTTGGGAAAAAAATTTTTTTTTTCTCATGCAGCTTTTTTTTCTTTTCAGCTTCACTTATTACCATTTTTCTCCCTCCTATGATTAGGTTGGTGATTGTGTTCAGGGGTGCTAAATTTGGTTTGTAGTTGTCTGAAAAGTATATTGATGTAGGATGGGGGATGTATGTAAATGTTTTATTATGGTATGTGTGGTATTGTTGGCTAAAATTTTACCTGAAACTGGTCTGCATTATTTAACACGTTTGTATTCGTTCTTATATAATTATTATTATTATTATTATTATTATATAAGAAATAATAAAAATGTTTAAATAAATACAGACTATCTTCGGGTAAATTATTCTCGTAGCCACTTAACAAACTAAGAGAACAATAAATTATATAATTTACAGTTGCAAATTATATGAAAATAAAAATTCTAAAAACTTGATCAAACAATTTACGTACAATAATTTACAATTACTAAAAAAAATAGGATATATATATATATATATATATATATATATATATATATATATATATATATATATATATATATATATATATATATATATATATATATATATATATATATATATATATATATATATATATATATATATATATATATATATATATATATATATATATATATATATATATATATATATATTTTAAGTTTTTAATTAGGGGATAATCCAATAAAAAAAATATTTTATTAATTTATTTTTAGATACAATTGTTTTTATTAATATGCTAATTAATAATTAAATATAGTAATAAACATTTAGCTTAAGTTATTTAAATTAAAATTTTTGAAAAAGGTACAATAAAAATTAACTTATTTTGCATTTTTTTTTTAAAAAAGAAGAAAAATGTTACTGATAAGAACTAATTCACTATTTAAATTTTAAAGAAAACGAGTAAATAATATATTATTAGTTTCAAAGTCATTTTATGCTTCTGTTATTATTTAATATTTTTTAATTAAAAAAAAAAAAAAAAAAAAAAAAAAAAAAAAAAAAAAAGCGTCTGATCAATCAACACTTGATTAACGACACACTTTGAGGTAAAAATTTACATGTTGGTGAAATGATTCGATGGAAAAAAAAATATTTGTAATAAATTGTTGAATAATGATGATGATGACCCATTTCAAATCTAAAGCTTTTCATTCTCTCCCCTTCCCCTTTTTATTCATTCACCTCTACTCTAATTATTCTATGGAACAACGGACTGCCTTAACGTGGTTCTCTTAGACAGCTGAGAAGGGTGAGCAACCCTTGCAGCATATCGGCTGCAAAAGTCCGTGCATTCACGGAAGTGGGTCATTGCGGAAAGGATTCCCTGTTCCGCCGGCCAAAATGGCCAATCTCTCTCACACCCTTTTCATTTGCCTTGCACTCTCTATCTTCATTCATAGCAGAGGTGATAAACAGGCAATCACCTCCCTCCTACAGCAACAAGCCGAACATATTTACCCAAACCCTGACCAATCGAATACCTTTGTCTCATATGTTCTAACCAAATTTAAAAACAATTAACCTTAAATCAAATGTTCAAATTGCAATAAATGGATCCATAAAAACAAATGCTCTTTATTCAAAAATTCAAAACATTACCTTGTCAAAACCACACATGGACCTGAGCAATCTGCCCCCCACACAACAATTTCAGTTATACCAAACTTAAATCAAAACAAGACAAATCAAAATACTACAGATAAATATTAATGGGTTCTACGAAAACATTTAGAAATACCGACATTCCTCTCCAAACATAACATCGACATAGCACTGATCCAAGAAGCTCTCTCTCCAGTTAACACTCCTAAAACCCCTTTTTATGGATACGACTCCATATACTCTAACAACCAGCCAACCACAATACTACTACAGAAACAGCAAACCTATTAAATAATCCAATTCTGAACCTGCAATCTTTCAAAATCTTAGCCAACAATATCACAATACACATTTACATCCACCATCCTACATCAATATACTGTTCAGACACCTAAAAATCAAATTTAGCACCCCTGACCACAATCATCAACCTATTCATAGGAGGGTACTTCAAAGCTCATCACAAAGCATGGTACCAAGACTACTCAACAGACACCAGAGGAATACACATTCTTGATGAACTGAAAACATTAAACATCTTAAACTACAAAAACCTACCTACCCAGTTACTCCAACAAGCCAACCAATCTCCATCAGCCCCTGACATAACCTTCTCATCACCATCCCTTCATACAAACCTTACATGGAAAACGGAAATAGACCTAATATCCGATCATGTTCCTATAACAATCTCACATACACAGTTGCTAAACACCTATACCCCAAGAAAACGACAACTTTAACAAACTACAAAAAGGCAAACTAGACAAACTTCACACACCACATAGAAACACATTTAATTCAACAAATAATAATCCACGCTCACTACATTCAACCATCAACTTCCTCACCAAAACAATACACAAAGCATCCAACTTAAACATTCCCAAAGGCTACAGGAAACACTACAACTCCTTTCGTACACTAGAAATCTACAATCTGATAAAGCAAAGAAACAAACTCCAACAATATAGATCACACACAGCAGACATCACCATACAACTAAACATCCTAAATACACAAATCTCAACTCACAAAACAAATAAATTCAAAGAATACCTACAAAACAGCCTGTCAAACCCCAATGATAAAAGAACATGGCAAGTAATTAAACGACTACATAACTCCCAAAACAACCCTCCAACACTAAACGAAGCCTTAAAAGAAGAAAACACTCTTCCTTCACCCTAACAACACTGCAACATTCTAGCTCAGTACTACTCAAACATATTCTATAAACCCACACACATCAACAATAGGAAAATAATCCGACAGCTCAAACAAATACATTTAGAACACAACCCACCACCCCCTTCTCTAATCAAGACATTGCCCATGGAATTAAAACTCTCAAAAAACTCCCCAGCTACTTGGCCCAGATAACATTTCAAAATTACACCTAAAACACCTAGGACCCACAGCTACCACATACCTAACGCAAATATACAACAAATCTTACACATACAACTTCATCCCCGCAATATGGAAGAAGGCAATAATAATCCCCAAACTAAAACCCAGGAAAAATCTAACTCTCCCTTCTTCATATCACCCGATCTCCTTTCTTTCCACACTATACAAACTCTTAGAAAAACTTATCCACAAAAATACACCCACTCATACAAATCCCTCACTTTCAACATGGATTCAAGAAATCCCACTAAATCACCATGGCCCTCATCATTATCTCTCAAAACATAATAAACAGCCTAAATAAAAAATAAAAACCATCAACAAAGCTTTTGATACAGTCCCCAGACATAACCTCATACAAAATGTATTACACTCCTCTATACTCAACCATTACAAAAAAATGGATATCCAACTTCCTTTCCGATCGTACAGCCCAAGTCTCCAACAAAAACCATCTTTCAAAAACAGTAAAACTAAGAAATTGTGTCTCACAGGGAGTCATCCTTTCTCCTCTGTTATTTAATCTGTAAACAACAGACCTTCCCACTACACAAACTCCAGAAAACAAACATATGCCGATGACAGTTCATTACGATACAAAATCCTTCCATACCCACAGCCACCACACTCACTCAATCATATATCCAACAACTAGAATCATGACTAAAATCCAACAGAATGACAGCTACCCCGAAAAAAAAAATCCCAATCACTTTAATTACCACAGATAGACATCAATGCTCCATCTACCCCCATGTAAAACTAATACCCTTATTCCCCTAAACAAATTTCCAAAGATCCTAGGCCTAACATATGACACACTTTACCTTCTCAAAACACATTCTAAACATAACCAACACCCCAAACAGAAAACTAAATATCATACGAGCACGGTTACAAAACAACTTCAGTGACGAACTAGCCACTCTCACCATAGCATACAAACAGTTTATCAGACCAACACTTAATTACGCATCCACAGCCTTGTACCCAGCCACCTCACCTTCATACACAAGAGAAATTACAAAATAAAATCAAAATCCCGTCTTTCAAATTATCACAAGCTGCACTAAAACCACTCCAATTCAACACTTACACGAAGAAACAAATATCCTCCCAATCCGTGTTCACCTAGACATGATAGGCACATAATTCTACTCCAACACTAGACATTTAACACCTATGTCACTACAACCTACAAGACCACACACTAAAATCACACCCATTATCCCCCAACCAATATTACAGGAACATATTCAGAACCATTCCACCTACCATAAACAACATATCACTAAACAAACACATACACACTTTCATAACAAACTAATCTCAATACCAGTCAACCAAATCTCCTGCTCAACGCACAAACCCCCACCCACCCCCGACATATCAAACTCACAAAACACCTTACCACGCCAAATCCAAATTATACTCTCTAGGATGAGGTCAGGCCACCACCCCAAACTGCAAGCATACAAACACAGAATCAATATCCCCAATATTCCAGAGATGAATGCAGGAACCGGACAACAGAGCACCTCCTTTTGAGATGTCCCTCCCTTACACAGTACAGAACCCTCCATCACTTCTCTTTTAAAAAGAGACCTTTGGGAACGGACGGCGGCAGTCGCGGATTTCTTGAAAGCAGTGTGGCCCTTCGTATGAGGAAAGTCCAGGGGGGAAAAAAGTAAATAAAATATATATATATATATATATATATATATATATATATATATATATATATATATATATATATATATATATATATATATATATATATATATATATATATATATATATATATATATATATAATATATATATATATATATAATATATATATATATATATATATATATATATATATATATATATATATATATATATATATATATATATATATAATATATATATAATATATATATATATATATATATATATATATATATATATATATATATATATACCGAGTTGTCATAACTCCTCATCCCCCCCCCTTGGGGTAATAAAGAATCTGTATGATTTGACATCCCGTTTTCGTGTTTGGTATGGCAGGTTTTTATATAAATTTTATCTATTGTTTTAATAATCCTTAATGGGGATGGTAGTTTAATGTTACTACATAATTTAATTAAGGTTTCTAAAGAATGGATTAATTATGCATAATAATGATGCCATATGAGAATAGCTTTTAAACTGACCAATGATAAAAGAGAATGCCCTATGACGTCAGAGGGCCCAAAAAAAAAAAAGTGTTTTTGAATGAGTTGAAACGGCAGTGGGGGGCCCCCGCTTTGAACACAGACACACACGTTCACTTTGATGTAGAGTCCCACGCTAAATAATTATCTGTTAATTGTTTGATCAATTAATAGTGTCCATCACCATCAGATAATATTGCAAGCTATCAGAACTATTTGTGTTATTATAAACATTTTAAATAACATCCTATTTATCATTCATTTGGTTGTGACAATTACCTATTGAAAATCCATCTTAATAAAGTTATTAAGGATTAATTGATTTGGTATTAATTACCTAATCAATATATATATATATATATATATATATATATATATATATATATATATATATATATATATATATATATATATATATATATATATATATATATATATATATATATATATATATATATATATATATATATACAATGTTAACTTAAATGAAAATCGAGCAATTTTAATGATAGTAAAAACAGGCTATCCGGCAAACTCACCATTCGATCCATCCCTAATAAATAATTTAAAAACTACATAAAACAATAATTTGCAACAATAGTCTTTAAAATTAAAAAAAAAATAAATAAATAAAATAAAATGAACCCTGGTCTTTTCTTTATAAAGCCAGATTTTATTTTCACCGTGATGTTTTCCACCCTGAGGGTTTGATACACAATTAAATAATAATTAAAAATTATCAACTTTTTTTTTTTTTTTTTTTTTAATGTTTTTTTTTTTAATGCTTAAGCATGTGTTTTTTTAAGTAATCTTTTCGATTACATTCATAGGAGCAGTTAGAACACTTTAATAGTTTTATATCTGCGTGTGAAAGCATGTGCTCTTTCAAGCGATCTCTCCGGTTACATTCATAAGAACAGTGAGAACATTTAAATAATTTTATGCTTGCATGTGTAAGCATGTGCTGTTTGAGGCGATCTTTCCGAATACATTCATAGGAGCAGTGAGAACATTTAAATAATTTTACGTTTGCGTGTATAAGCATGTGTAATTTTAAACTTCCTTTATGGTTACATTCATAAGAACAGTCAGAACATTTAAATAATTTTATGCTTGCGTGTCTACGCATGTGTATTTTAAAGTTTCCTTTATTATTACATTCATAGGTGCAGTAAGAACATTTAAATAATTTTACGTCTGTGTGTGTAAGCATGTGTGTTTGTAAGCTTTCTTTCCGATTACATTCATAAGAGCAGTCAGAACATTTAAATAATTTTGCGTTTCCGTGTGTAAGCATGTGTCTTTTTAAGTTTCCTATCTCGTTACATTCGTAGGAACAGTCAGAACATTTAAATAATTTTACATTTGTGTGCCTAAACATGTGTGTTTTTAAGTGTCCTTTATGATTACTTTCATAGGAACAGTCAGAACATTTAAATAATTTTATATTTGTGTGTGTAAACATGTGTTTTTTTAAGTATCCTTTATTATTACATTCGTAGGAGCAGTCAGAGCATTTAAATAATTTTACGTTTGCATGTGTAAGAATGTGTGTTTGTAAGCTTGATTTCCAATTACATTCATAGGAGCAGTCAGAACATTTAAATAATTTTACATTTGTGTGTATAAAGGTGTGATTTTTTAAGTCTCCTTTCCGATTACATTTATATGAGCAGTAAGAACATTTATACAATTTAATATTACTGTGAGTCAGCATATGAATTTTCAATACGGATCTTAAACTGCATTCATAACCGCAATGAGCGCACTTAAAGTTTCCTTTGCTGTGTGTTTTTAAATGAGTCTTCAACTCATCTTTGCTTTTAAAACTAAATTTACAATATCTACAACTGAGGTTTTCCACATGATACTTTTTAAAGCTTTTTTGATGCACTGCTGCTGCCCTCTGAGGTTTGCTTCTTGAAGTACTTTTCACTTCGATATCCTTTTCTCCTTCTGCAGAAGTGATGACGAGACTCTGTGTAAAAGAAATGAAAAAGATAATAAAAATGTTGACAAAAATTCAAATTTTTTTTTTTTTAAAGACATTTTCTATTCATTCCCTATTTTACTAAATCTTTAGTTTTTCTAAAAAAATTTAGGAGAAAAATGGTGTTCTATTCGTCCTTTTAGTCCTTTATAACCCCCTCAATTTTCAAGAGAAAATAACGTCACCATCTAAGTTTTCTTAAGATTTCTGAAGATACTTTCTGATATAACTAAATATTTAAATAACAATATAAATAAACTTAATTTTGTAGACGCCATTTGTTACTAGACTTTTACATAACATTTTAAATAAGTTTTTAAAATTTATTTTACAAATGTTAAAATATAATGTAAATTTGAAAATCATTTATAAATTTTCTCTCTTTTTATATAAATGTAAATGAAATACTTGTACATAATTAAACCTATTTGAAAAACTTTTTCAGTAAAAATAATTGGCTTTAGTATTAATTTTGAGAACACAACTGCCATGTTAAATAACAATCAGCTGATTGATAAATATTCTATTTTAACAAATTTTAGGAATTCTGATCTTGCAAGGGAATGATCCAATTTTTAAATTTTTTTTGTTTTTGACCCATTTTGCTAAAACTTTTCCCGCTGAAAAAAAGTCCATTTCTAGTGTTTTTCTGAGTCTATAACAGTTAAAAAATTTCATTTTTTTTTTTTTTTTTTTTTTTTTTATGAAATTTGACCTGGTCAGAATGACCTGAAATTTGAACTGTATATTCAGAATTCTATTGGGTAAGAAAAGTTTCTAATAGAGTTTTCTTCCCCGAGTTTTAGAAAAAATATTATAATCCCAAAACTGATCAACTGTTGAAAAAAAAATTTTGATAAAAAAAGAAATCCCTTTTTGAAAAAAACAAAAACAAAAAAAACAACTACAACATTTCTCATTTTTGGTGTGTGTATAGAGGATGTATGGAGCTACAAATTCCTCTTTATATTTTATTCAATGCTATTCGTTGGTTTCGAGATATAGCCTTTCAAAAATAGCCCATTTTTGACGAAATTTCAAAACTTCCCAAAGTTTGAGAGGCTATATCTCCTTTCAAACAAATAGCATTTAATAATGCACTAAATAAAAATTGTTGCCCTGTCCCTCCTTTAAACAATATCTAAAAACAAAAAAATTAGTAGGTTGCATTTTTTTTTGGTAAATAATTTTGTCCGGAAGGGTAGGTTTTTCGCATATTTAAAAAAAAAAAAAAAATAAAAATTCAAATGCTAATATCTTTTTTTCTAGACGTTGTGGTAGAAGTCACCCTAATCCTAAGGTAGAAATATAACAGAAGTTTGGATTATGATGGTGATGAGAAAAGAAAGATAAATTGGGAAGATTTGGTAACTGTGAATAAAGGAATATAAAAAAACAGTAGACTAAACAAAACTCTAAGTCTAGGGTATGAATGAAACAGCTAGAAAGATGTAAAAATGGTATAAAGAAATGTAGGAGATAGACAAGAAAAAGGATAAGAATAAGAAAGAGAGTCAGGCACGAAGGAAATAAGGACAAAAGAAACAGCAAACTAAATCTAATCAGGTTTAGCATAGAGTCAGAATTAGGTCTACAAGTTAAAACGGCCAAGAAATCATGAAAATTGGATAAAATCAAGAAA
>SEYY01021853.1:25000-32500 GCA_009176605.1 Armadillidium nasatum
ATATATATATATATATATATATATATATATATATATATATATATATATATATATATATATATATATATATATATATATATATATATATATATATATATATATATATATATATATAATCCATAGGAGGGTGATTGGAACCCCTACTGGGGCCAATTAGTACTTTTTTTGGGTGCTCCTAAATAACAGGAGCAACCAACCAAGGTCAAGCAACACCAGCATAAGCACAACCATTGCAACTAAATTAGCAATAAAAGACAGAGAAAAATTAGTACCGAATTACTACAGTGATTTGAAACACACACAACTCAAATCTTTATCTGTCCTTAATATTCTTGGTCTTTCTTTTTCTAATGATCTTTTAAAAGATAAAATTAATTCCCTTTCTAAACAAGCTTCTTTAGAGGTTGGGTGTACTGAGTTACCTTTAAAATTTCTTCAAGTCATTTCATTGCTTGCTTTATAGGGGAGAGGGAGTTGTTCATACGAGTATATGGACCATGATTTAAACATCTGGTGGTGGTTTCACTCACAGTACTTGCTGAAAAAGTGAAATCTAGTGATTTTTGTCTTAACTATCCTGTTCTTACTATCTCCAGTCTATTTAAAACACATGTAATTGTTGTGACACACTATGCGATCGTTATTACAATGGATATTGCTCTTCTGAACGCTCCACATAGTCTCACCCTTTCTATTTTCCAATTACCTGACACCAGGCAACCTCTATGCTCAATCTTACATGTACTCTATTAATAAAGTCTGGAACTCATTCCATTTATCTATTTATTCCAACTTAAATTTGACTTTCACATTTTCAAACATCATGTGTATCAGAGCAATTTCACTTTCAATTTGGTCAATCCTTAGAATTTCCCCAACTCTAATGGAAATTGGTAGGTTTCTGGCCTTTGTCCAACAGATTATATAATATATATATATATATATATATATATATATATATATATATATATATATATATATATATATATATATATATATATATATATATATATATATATATATATATATAAGCTAAGGATTTGTCCCTAGGCAACCTTATACAAATTATGAAGCATAATGCTAATGATGTAGGAGCATCATAATGCATATGAATGATAAACTTTAATAATCAGTACGATAAATAATTAGAAGTTCCGGATTAATATAAAATACATTTTCAGTATTATCTGTAACAAGATCACAAGGAAATTAATAGCTAGTCACGAAATGCATAACAAAATAAATAAAAATTAAAGATTAATGATATAGCAAACAAGTAAAGTTATATACAACAGGTTATAAATTACAAATGGCAAATGTGAAATGAATGTAGTCAGTGTATATGAATATTAAGTTAGTTGGTTATGGGCGAGAAATAGTTAAAGCACAAGATATCTGAATTGAGATAAGCTGGTCACACATACGCATGCGCACATACATGTACATAGTGTAGGGGAAAGGTCAATAGATTAGGAGGGGGAAGGATGAGGTTGCTGAGTTTAGTTGGGAGTTAAGAGGGTTAATATAGAGGGATTCCAGGATTTTTCTGTCAGAATCAGTAAGGTTATAGGATGAAATGCTGAAATCAAATGTACAGAGTGGACGGTAAAGGGACATGGCCTGGTTGTGTATAGGAGTGTGTTCTGGAGAAGAAATGGAAAGATGAGTATGGAATGCACAAAGATAAAAGTTTTTTTTTCACTATTAGATACTAAAAAGATATATATATATATATATATATATATATATATATATATATATATATATATATATATATATATATATATATATATATATATATATATATATATATGGGCAACGAGACTAGAAACCTGGCCCTATAAGAATTGCTTACTGCTTGTAACAACTCCTGAACTAGCATAGGTAACCACAGCTCCGAGAAGAATAATCTTCTGGAGCTCTTTGAGAAAAGTGTTTAGATATAGAAGGTGCTAGTACCACTGAAAGGGTGAAAACCCTCCCTGAGAGTTTAAATGAAACTGAAGGTATCAGTATCAGTCATATTTTGTTGATAAAGATACCTGAAGGTTCAATACTGATACTGATACCTAAAAATATACGAATACTTTACTCTGGATATATATACCTATATATATATATATATATATATATATATATATATATATATATATATATATATATATATATATATATATATATATATATATATATTTAAAAGTTACCTGGTAATCTTGAGAGAAGTCATATTCAGGGACCAAATCCTCCATTTTTATCTCAATTTCTGATTTGATATTCATTTTTTCTTTTATTTTAATAGAAATATCTTTAAATAATTAATAATCTGTGAAGTAACAATTTTAATAACATTTTGAAATATATTCTGATTTTAATATTTAATATTTGTTGGGTGCCATTTTTTCACTTAAGAAAAAGCCTTTCCTAAGTGCTAGTATAATTTTATAGGATATTTACAATAAAAAAAACATGTTAATTTTAAAATTTCAATCTTTAGACATTGAAACAATAAAAGAGCCAGTGTTTGCAAATTGTTAGATCCAACAAACTAGTTCAAATTAACCTACCTTAACTTGAAGAAATAACCTCACAAACGATGGCTCTTTTAATGTTTATCTAACAAACTAGTTTGACTTAACCCAACCTTGACTTGAAGGGTAAATATATGTTTAGCATTATGGCTCTTTTAATGTTTATCTAACAAACTAGTTTGACTTAACCCAACCTTGACTTGAAGGGTAAATTTATGTTTAGTATTACAAAAAATATTTAAAAAATTTTTTTTACAGCTATTTTGTGTGTGTTTGATATATATATATATATATATATATATATATATATATATATATATATATATATATATATATATATATATATATATATATATATATATATATATATATATATATATATATATATTAATTAGTATTAGTATGCTAAATTAGTATTTTTTTTAAATCAATATGGCATGACTTCTTTTTAATTTGGCTAAACTTTTCATACCCTCTGATATCCCTTTCAGTAATTTTTGTACTCCGAAGACTTTTTATCCAAAAAGTGAAACTACTAAGATGAAATTATCTGTATTCAATTTTTTGGGAATAAATTGAAGCACAGGAAATGATTGTTAAAAAAAAAAAAAATAAATAAAATAAAATAGTAAACACAATTAAAATAAAAAAATAATAGAATACTTGAATCCTTTTTCATGCTTTCTCATCAACTGGGAAATCAGAACGCACAACAAATTAATCAACACAGAAATAGTACCACTTTAAGGTAAAAACATCAAATGACAACATTGACAATGAAGGAAATCTCAAATATCTATTCACACCAATGAAAAATGTTAGTTCTCTTAAGGAAAAGCACAAGACGATATATTACTCAAATCAAATGGTAAATTCCAAACACTTTCGTTGCAATAAAGGTCTCTTCTGTGTGTGTAAACTGGACATACTATAAAAATGTCTTATTTTCAATCTAACATTACAAAGTAAACAAGTTCTCAAAATAGAATTTTCCATATAATGAATAACCTCAGCCTAGAAAGCACCACCTGTTCCCCATCTATTTACCTCTATAAGTATAATTCCAATCCTGTATCAATGGTTTAATTTTTGGAAGTAATCCCTTACACTGATTCCATTTCCTCTGCCACAGCAGACCACAAAATCTCCGAATGCACACTTCATTCCATTTCCTCTGCCACAGCAGACCACAAAATCTCCGAATGGCACACTTCATTTTTGTTAGTGAGTACTTGATAACTACTGGCAATCCCAACACTAAAATAATAGAATCATAAACTTTAACTACTATATAGTTTATGAATAGAATCATAGAATAGTAAAGTCTATGAATACAATTTACAACTACGAATATTTCACAATATGGTGAATTGTTGTTGATATGGCGAACACTTTTATCTGCTTCAGAGTCCTTTAACTGTCTTCTTACTAGGTTGCTAAATCTTTAATTTTTTAAAAATTTTATAGATATCTTGAAGCTAAAATTATAATTTTTAAAACTTTTTATTTAGGAAAAAATAAATTAATTAATAAGTAAATAATTTGAAAATAAAATTATAAATATAAATATATAATATATATATATATATATATATATATATATATATATATATATATATATATATATATATATATATATATATATATATATATATATATATATATATATATATATATATATATATATATATATATATATATGTAATAGGGCAATAGGTTTTAAAATAAATTAATTAATAAGTAAATAATTTGAAAATGTAAAATATTATAAATATAAATTTTATATATAATATAATATATATAATATATATATATATATATATATATATATATATATATATATATATATATATATATATATATATATATATATATATATATAATATATATATATATATATATAAATTGTAATAGGGCAAATAGGTTGAGTAAATTTGAAATTTTATGAAGTAGAAAACTTTATTACGCAGTGAGTTAAGCGATGAAAAGTTAATCAGACGGTCAGTAGCTCGAATCCAATCCGGTGAGCTTAAGAGTAAGCTTCAAACTCGACAGATGACGCGGTCGAATACATTTCTGATAAATGCAAAGTTAAGTAATGTAATTTAAATTTCATGTTTAATCAATTGTGATACTGTATATAGTTGACGGTTAGATTGCACATGTAAATTGTATACATGAAGGGTTGCGCTAGCAGGAAAAAATTCCACAATAGGCAATGGTTTATACAATTTTAGGTTTTGCGTAGGTTTTTGCATGGGGTTCATAGGTTTCTCTATAGGTTTTTCCATAGGGAATAAAAGGCTTGTTGTAGATAAACCTATGGTAAATTCCTTGTGGGTCCTAAGCTAAGCCTGGTAACCAAAATACTATTGGCAACCTCCTTGGTTCTGTCATAGGAATCTATTGGGGTAAAATTACATGGGGCCCTATGGTAACCCATTAGGTTTCATCATTAGAACCTTTTGAAAAAAAATTTATGGGTTGTCAATTAAATTTAGCTACTGTACATCTTTTCGGTGGAGGGTGATTTAAATGATGTCACTATCATCATCATAGTCGCTTTTCTTTTGCTTTTTTAATTTGAATTTTAGGTTAGCAACTTATGTCATAATATACAGCAAACAAAACTACTCTTCGATTTCATTGCTAATATACTGTATCTATACTTTGCTGGTAATTAGTGATTTTTTTTCTGTCTCTTGTACTGTATATTCAATTCCGACGTACAAGCTCTTCAAATCTAAATCGTAAATTGAGGATCATTATTTACCAACCTTTTATTTACAATCAGCCATATTTATTCCTATCTTAAATTTCTTTGTACGCTAAACCCTGTAACGTCATCCATCAACCAAATGGCTCCTTTTTTAACCCCGTGGGTTTTCGTTGACTTCTTGAATTTTTGACCACGTGGTTTTTCATTATTCCATCCTAATTTTTTATCTTGGATTCTTCAAATCGATAGCAAAATTCAAAATTTACACTTTCTTCATACCATTAGGTAACTTCATCCGTGTCATCATCACTTGAATCATTTTTCGGGACAGTCCCTATTTTTTTTTTTTTTTTTAAGACGGACATTTGTCCCGAAAATTATCATAGAATTTGTAAGTTAAAATTATTTATTCACAGTCAGCAAACTGCATAGAAATGTAGTGACATACCGCCAAACTTGACTAAGCCAAATTGGCAAAAAATGTTTTTTTTTTTTTTTTTTTTTTTTTTTTTTTTTTTTTTTTTTTTTTTTTTTTTTTTTTTTTTTTTTTTTTTTGTAGAATGTCCTTAACTAATAAACCAAATGAAACTGGGTGACCTGAGCGTGTAATCAAACACAAAATAGAAAACTATTTACATTCTTCTTGTATCCCGTTATATTCGTATCCTCAAGAGTATATGCACAATTTTTTATTTTTTTTTATTTTTTTATTTTTTTTTATTTTTTTACCTGTAATGCGTTCTGTGTTTTCATATTTCTCATACTTCACGGTATTATGTGTAAAATTATGCTTTCACATTACATAAAATCATTTATATATATATATATATATATATATATATATATATATATATATATATATATATATATATATATATATATATATATATATATATATATAATATATATATATATATATATATATATATATATATATATATATATATATATATATATATATATAATTATTCAGTGATGGGATTCCGGATTCGAAGATTTTTTCATGGATTCGGATTTATGAATTTCAAAATCAGATGGATTCGGATTCGAGAAATCCAATAATTAGGTGCATTCGGAGGTTCCGGATTCGGATTCGAGAAATTTCGAACTCATCTGGATTCGGATTCGAATCCTTTAGTTTACGGCAACCTAAAAATTCAAACAACTTTCCTTTTTTTATCTCCTACCGATAAAAATTTCTGGCCTCTTATCAAAACAATATCTAATAACTTCCGTAAATTTGCTTTCCGCCTCTTATTCGCTCTAACTCTACTGTAACTAACACTCCTTTCTGAAGAGGCAAATATCTTCAAACTCTTTTCTTCATCTAATCCTATCATACCTCATCCTTCTTCAGCTCTGTAATCACACGTGATCCCATACAGGAGATTCTTAATTCTATGGATGTCATTTCTCTTCTTGTTTTCAGGATTTGTGCTCCTAAACTAGCGCCTGTCTTCGTTCAATGTCTTAATACTAATACTTTTCCTCTGTGCTGGAAACACGCAAATGTTCAGTCGATCTCGAAGAAAAGTAGCAGTTCTAATCCTTCTATCGTCCTATAGCTCTCACTTGTATTCTGTCTAAAATCTTTGAAGCTGTCCTCAACTCTCGTTTCCGGGATAATCTTCTCTATTGAGAAAGGCTTCTGCGACACGCCTTTCTACGCACTCATCCTTTCTCTGTCCAACTCTTTAACCATAGACTTAACCGCTATGCTCAGTCTTACATGTAGGCCTATTCTACTGGTAAAGTAGAGTTTATTTATTTCCTTTTGTCAGATCATAAGTATCACTTTCAACACTCTAGGTCTACTAGAGATTTACTCTCCTTTTTAAATATATATATATATATATATATATATATATATATATATATATATATATATATATATATATATATATATATATATATATATATATATATATATATATATATATATATATATATATATATATATATATATATATATATATATATATATATATATATATTATATATATATATATATATATATATATTATTATTATTATTATTATTATTATTATTATTATTATTATTATTATTATTATTATTATTATTATTATTATTATTATTATTATTATTAAATAAAAGGAAAAAATGCTGAAACAATCTTAGTTCCACACGATCCTTTGACGGGAGTGGATGTCTTTTTCGGATTTCTAACTTTTATCTGAGGCTTTGTGGTTGTAAACGTGGGCTTAATATAAAGCACAATTAAAGGTAAGGTAA
>SEYY01021853.1:37500-40636 GCA_009176605.1 Armadillidium nasatum
ATGCTCCAACTACCTCTCCACCCCCATTCTTCACATGTTCCCACATTACATGCGCTTACTCTTATAAAACAAAACAAAATGGCAAAAACAGCTGCCTCGGAGATGCTTCGAGGGCGGATCCAAAGAATGCCCTCAACCTCCACCCTCACCCCATCTCACTGGGAGTTGCGGCCTCGATGATGGGATGGTGCCGCCATGACCCGGCGTCCGTTGCCCCGATGCACGGTCTTTTTTCTTAATTTTGTAACATTCTCGGTCTTTTTCTAATTTCCCCTTTGTCGAACACATCTCTCTTCTTCTAAACCTCATCTCTTATTTAACCGAAACTCAGTTTTTGAGTGTGCTGACAGCAAACCTTATTCTGTTACCTCCTACTGTCTCTACCTCAGTTTCAGCCAAAGGCGGTTGTTGCGCATATGTGCGCAACGATGTTATTTGCTCTCGTGTCTCTGATTTGGAGTTTTCTGAATTTTCTACTTATGGCTTAGGCTCTCTTGCAATTCTACTACTAAATTTATTTGTTCTGTCTATTTATCTCCTAATTCTACTGACTATAAAAATTCTTCGACTATTTAAACTCCAAAATTAGAGCACATTCTTCCTCTTCTCCTTTCTCGAAATCATCATTTTAGGTGATTTCAATGTTCACCACCGCCAATGGCTTTCTTCTAGTTCTCAATCTCCAGCCGGTGAACTCGCCTTCAACTTTTCTATCCAGAACAACCTTGAGCAGTTGGTGCAACTCCCTACCCGTATCCCTGACGTCTTGGATGAACCAACATACTTGATCTTTTCTTAACTCTAATCCTTCTCCTTATACTGTTAAACTCTTCCTCTCTGGGTTCATCCGATCACTTTTATTCTCCGTATCTTGTTCTGTCTCTTCAAGTCTTCCGCAGAACGGCCCCGCCTTCGGCGACGTTTCGGTGCGCTAATGGTCAGACTTGCGGTTGTACTTCTCTGATTTCCCATGGAATGATTATTGCTTTCGTGGGAGGGGTCCCTCGGAGTGTGCCGAGCGTATAACCGAGGTGATTCTCTCTGGCATGGAGCGTAACAATATTCTTTCCCTTCTACTTAAACCTAACAAACCTTGTTTAACTCTGCTTGTTCTCGCGCTATCCGCCGCAGGGATGCTGCCTCAGATTACCGTCGTCTTCAAACTCCTGAAACTCATTCAACTTATATTTTCATCCTGGAATCGTGCAAAATCTATTCTTCGAGATACCAAAACTCTTTTCTCCGCCGCAAATGCAATAATCTTTCTGGTTCTTCTTCATCTCGCCCTTTCTGGCATTTTGCAAAAAATGTCAACTCTAACTTTGCTTCTTCCTCTTTCCCTCCTTAGTCTCTTTCTGATGGCACAACTGCCATTTTACCTTCTACTAAAGCTGAACTCTTCGCCAAACTTTTGCCTCTAATTCTACCTTAGACGATTCCGGAGCTATTCCTCCTCCTACAACCCCCTCCAACTCATTTATGCCTAACATTGTAATTTTCTTCTAAAGAACATTTCTGCTCTCTCTGAGTAACACTAAGAAGGCGTACGGTCCTGATGTATTCTCTTGCGGTTCTCAAAACTTGTGCTTCTGAGCTTGCACCCTGCCTTGGTAAAACTATTTCGTCTTTCCTTCTACTTCGATTTCCCTTCTTGTGGAAAGTGCGCTCATTCAACCTGTGCCGAAGAAGGGGGATCTCTCAACCCTCTAACTATCGTCCAATTTCTTTAACCTCCGTTCTTTCTAAAGTTTTCGAATCTATCCTTAACAGGAAGATTTGGAAACATCTCAATTCTTCCAATCTTATCTCTGATCGCCAGTATGGCTTCGTAAAGGACTTACTTGGTGATCTTCTTTCCCTACTTTCTGACTCTTGGTCCTCCGCTCTTCGGGGTTTCGTGAATCTTTCGCTGTGGCGCTAGACATATCGAAAGCTTTCGATAGAGTCTGCACAAAGCTTTGATTTCCAACTTCCCCTTTCGGAATCTATCCTTCTCTCTGTGACCTTCCTATCTAATTTCCTTTCTGGTCGTTCTATAGCAGCTGTTGTAGACGGCCACCGTTCCTCCTATAAAACTATAAATAGTGGTGTTCCTCAAGGATCTGTTCCTTTCTCCAACTCTTTTTCTAATTTTCATCAATGATCTTCTCTCTATTACTTCGTCTCCTATACACTCCTATGCCGATGACTCCACCCTTCATTATTCCTTTCAATTTGAAAGACGTCCCTCCCAACAGCAGTTATTAGACGCAAGAGGATTGCCTTGGAGCAACTGACCTCTTGATCTATTCTCTATTCAAATTGGGGCAGAGAAAACATGGTCGTTTTCAATGCCTCAAAAACTCAATTCCTCCATCTTTCTACTCGACACAATCTTCCACACAACTATGACATCTTCTTCGAAAACACTCAACTCAAACCTTCATCTGTTCTCAATATTCTCGGTGTTTCTTTTTCTCGTGATCTTTCTTGGAAAGATCACATTATTTCTCTCTCTCTAAACAAGCTTCTAAGAGGTTGGGTGTTCTGTGGCGCCTTCGTAGTTTTTTTACGCCACCCCAGTTGCTTGCTCTGTATAGGGGTGTTGTTCGCCCCTGTATGGAGTCGCTCGCACATCTGGGGTGGGTCCACACATACAGCTCTTCTTGAAAAGGTGGAGTCTAGGGCTTTTCGTCTTATCAACTCTCCTGCTCTTACTAACTCTCTCCAATCTCTTTCTTCCCGTCGAATTGTTGCGTCACTTCTCTTACTACGCTATTACAACGGACATTGCTCTTCTGAACTCTCACGTCGCATACTCCTCCACTGAGAAGGGCTCGTGCGACACGTCTTTCTACACAGTCTCATCCTTTCTCTGTCCAACTCTCCGACCCCAGACTTAACCGCTATGCTCAATCTTAATGTACTCTACTGGTAAAGTCTGGAACACACTCCCTTATCTGTTTTCCAACTTCCTTTGACTTGCACACTTTTAAACGCCGTGTATCGGGTCACGTCGGCCATTAGCGACCCCATCTGATTGCTTCCCAACTCCGGTGGATATTGGTAGGCCTGGCCTTTGCCACCGGAGGAGACATAAAAAAAAAAAATATATATATATATATATATATATATATATATATATATATATATATAT
>SEYY01021854.1:0-10000 GCA_009176605.1 Armadillidium nasatum
CACTAAATATCTAATAAATATCTAAAGTCATAATTCAAAAGTAAAACAGTATTTGCAGGTTTCAATAATGATTAATTTTTTCCCAACCTCGATAAAATGGTTAAATTAATATTAATTTTACTTCATTTTCTTTCTTTTTTAAATTCTGTTATGATATTCTGAACATAAAAATATAAAGACAGTGACGTTATTTTAAAATAAATAAAATAAAAAAAAATCATGTAAAAAATTAACATTTATTTAATTTGATTTTTATTATGCCGACACTTTTAAATCAGTGTTGCCAACCTTTATTAACTAATCGGATTGCATAATGGTAACTTTAATATGGACTCTCTGAGAATCTTTTTTTAATTAGAAATAATAATAATAATAATAAAAAATATATAATAATAATAATAATAATAATAATAATAATAATAATAATAATAAAAATGTAAACAAGATAACTATAACAAGCTTTTTCCTGTTTGAAGTGAAAAGCAAATTTTCAAGGACGATATATTAAATGTTACTAATCCTTGTTCTAATGTTGCCTTGATACACATTATATATATATATATATTATATATAAATATATATATATATATATATTATAATAATAATTTATATATATATATATATATATATATATATATATATATATATATATATATATATATATAATATTATATATATATATATATATATATATATATATATATTCAAATTTTTTGTTTAAGAATGTATCGTTTTTGTTTTTTATTTTACATAAATGTAAAATTATTTCAATTTTACTTTGCTCAGCGTTATGGATAATAGTCGCAATAAACTCGTATGATTTTATTTCCTGAAGCTTTTATAAGAATTATATGGTATAAGCAGAATTATAGAAAATATATAAAGCGAAATCTAAAAAGATAAAATTACAGCAGTAGTAAGGAAAGCAATTCTCTCTCTCTCTCTCTCTCTCTCTCTCTCTCTCTCTCTCTCTCTCTCTCTCTCTCTCTCTCTCTCTCTCATACACACGCACTTGTCATTCACCCACAACTTCAACAAATGTATCTTAAAACTGAAACTTGATCAGGAATTTGCTATAAAATTTGATGTTTATTATCTTTTAATAGCTTAGTATCCTGTTAATCCTTCTAACTCGTAGGATTTAAAGGGAATCAAAACTCAATCACCTCCCAAATTTTCATATATGTATGCATGACGTACAGCCAACGCAAATAAAAGATGGTGCTGGTAAATGATAAATAATTAAAACTATCACCACCATCCACGAAAATTAATAATATGGTGAAAAATGGTTTATAATAAACTTATCACAACGCAAAAAGAATTCAACAACTTCGATAAATGTAGCTTCACTCTTGCAACAATTTGATATTTCAAGTTTTTTTCTTTTAATATTACATTCAATATTATCAAAAACAAATGTTTTTAAAAATTTTTTTGGCTCTTCCATCACAGAATCACAGATTTCAATAAAATTAATTTTACATATTAAAATTTGTTTTTATAATCCAGAGTAGTAAATATAAATAAATTAAATAAATAAATATTCTTAATTTTTAAGTAGTTATTATAAACTCAACACCAAAGCACTCTCTCTCTCTCTCTCTCTCTTCTCTCTCTCTCTCTCTCTCTCTCTCCTCTCTCTCTCTCTCTCTCTCTCTCTCTCTCTCTCTCTCTCTTCTTTTTTCAAAGACAAAAAAAAAAAAAAATTATATATATATATATATATATATATATATATATATATTATATATTATATAATATATATATAATATATATATATATATATATATATATATAATAAAGAAAAGAAATTTAACACTGTGTCTGCAAGTCACGGAAGATAGTCTACTAATAAAACAAATTGCGCAAGCATTCCCATTATATAAAATTGAATAACACACGCACTCATATATATATATAATATATAGTATATATATATATATATATATATATATATATATATATATATATACTATATATATATATATATATATATATATAAATAGGAGCATTTGCGATGTAGTACCCCACTAAGACATTATAACTATATTTTGGCGATTTTTAGAGACCGTATGGACATGAAAATGTCTAATAAAAAATTAGAAAAAAATAAATATTAAAAAATGGAGGACCTTTGCAATGTGGTACCCCACTAGGGTATTACAACTCTACATATTTTGGAGTTTTGGGAGACCATATAGTGGGCTTACAAGGAAAATGTATTAAGTCCAAAAATGCAGAAAAGTTATATGGTAGTAAGTACAACAAATTGTCCAGGGAAAACTAAGTCCTACCCCTTATAGTTTCTTAACAATGAAATCGTCACATAATGTTTTCAAACATTAAAATCGATTTATATCGAAACCACTTTTTTTTTGGACTTAGGTTAGGTTAGGTAAGGTAAGATTAAGTTAAGTCAGGTTAGGTTAGGTTAATATCTTTTCCTCGTAAGCCCACGATAGGTCACGAAGATTCTTAATCCTTTATCTTAGCGTCTTTCTTTGAGAAGAGGAACCTGAAGGAAAGCACATCCGCCCACTTACTATTCGCTGGTCTACTTCAGGAAGTTTTTGTATATAGTTATTTATCTGAGTAAAGAATCTTTGTTTACGAAAGATCAATACTGTTTGAGCTGCATCGGATACGACACTTCAAATATCCGCGTTTAATTAAGGTATCGAATTTCTCATGCAGATATATTGCTTAAAATTCTGTTCAATAAAGTAAATGATAAAATAAAAAAAGATATAAAAAATGTAGATGATATTAATAATATAAACGAATAAAATCAGATTAATTGTATAAACCTCTCTTCTCTCTCTCTCTCTCTCTCTCTCTCTCTCTCTCTCTCTCTCTCTCTCTCTCTCTCTCTCTCTCTCTCATAACAAACTTTTAAAAAAAATAAATATATGTTGTAATGTACTAAATAGAAGAAAACATACTTACTAATAAATAACTCGTAAGACCACATTATTTATTATTTTATGTTATTTTTAATAAATTGATAAACATTCATGAATGATAAAAATTACGAAGAGCAAAGGTAACCATGACAAGTGGTCACACATTCATTTTTTAAAGAAGAATAATATTAATTATAAGGATCGAATTATAAGGATCGAACCTAACTGGAACAGCTTATCTTTTTAACTACCGTTACTAACCTAATCTTTGGACTTGACAGGTTGCCCTCCATTTTTACTACGTCATTTTAAATAACTCTCTATTAGCTACCAGATGAAATCAGAGTCCTTATCATGTTTTTACCCTGTGGTCTGTAAACGTTAAATGGTTAACATACCTTTTTCATTTACAATAATAATTCAGATATGAGGGGAGCTTAAAGGGGAAAATATTCTTGAGGGGAATCACAGTGTGAATATACAATTAAATATTTGTATAATACTGTAGAAGGCAAAAAAAAAAAAAAAAAAAAAAAAAATCTCTTCAAGGCTTCCGTCTGCGCCCACCTGAGAGGTGTGCGTTAGGTTCTGGGCTAGGTGGGTCCTCTTCTTCCTTTCTCTTTTATAAGCCCCTTCCTTGAAAAGGGCTCTGCCCGTGAGTGGTAGTGATTAAATTTAAAAAAAAAGGAAACTTTGTAAAATTATATATTGAGAACATTTTAGGAAAAAGGATTTTTTTTTTGTATGCTACTTTGTGCTTGTGCTATGTAAATGCATGACAATCGAACAAATGTCTAAGGGGCGTGCGGAGGTGAGGTGGGCTCCACCTCCAGTACCACTCGACCCGTGAGTAGTGGAAATATTATTAAAACTTATATTATTTGTATAGTAGTTATGGATTGTAGACTATAAATATGCTGATAGCATATTTACTAAATCTCCTACAGTAGCTCAAACGGTAAAGTGATTGACTCGTGTGCTTGAGGGAGCAGGTTCAATCCCACTTAGGGGATCCTAGGTATATACTACCTAGAAAGTATCCTCTCTTAGAATAAGGCAAAGCACGTAAGATGTGAATTTAAAAAAATAAAAAAAAAAAAAAAAAAACTATGTAGAAGCTTCTTATTCTTTATATTACAAGACCATGTAAATTTTGGGGTCTTTGGGGGAGGGAGATTCACCCTCAACTATATATATATATATATATATATATATATATATATATATATATATATATATATATATATATATATATATATATATATATATATATATTATATTATATATATACTTATTTTTTTAATTTTTATTTAATTTTATAATGAATATTATTATTATTAATTATTTATATTACTAAATTTTATTAATTATTATCCTAAATAAAATAAAAAAAAAAAAAATAAAAAAAAAAAAAATAAAATCAAAAAATATATTATATATATATATATATATATATATATATATATATATATATATATATATATATATATATAATATATATATATATATATATATATATATATAATATATATATATATATGTAATAAAGGAAATGCTTGATTATTTTTTTTTTTTTTAAATAACTAGCAGCACGATGAACAATTTTTTAAAGCTGACTTGGTAAATACCAATATTCCAATATTTTTCAGGATTTTATTCTTAAAAATTAATAATTTGATTTATTAAAAAAAAAATAAAATAAAATATTTGAGGGGGATTAAACCAAAAAAATAAGGTTCAGAATATATAAAATTGATATTACTAAATTAAAAATAAATTTCTTTGAATTTAAAAAAGATTATTTTTAGAATTGTTTCAGTTAAGGATTTTTCAATCCCTAACCTTCTCTATCTTTCTTCCGATCTTACATCCAACTTCAGAAGTATACCTGTTGACCCTTCATTATACATACATACAGTAGCGTAGTGGTAAAACTCTATGCTTTTGTGCTATAGGTCCCGGGTTCGATTCCCCTATAGCAAACTTTAAACAATGGTGTTTAATACATACATACATATATACAGAGATGTCAACTATAGCTAACCTTCGAATGAATATCATGTCCCATTAAAATAGAATATAAGCTTGTTTATTAAATTAGGTGTCTTAATTGTTATAGGCTCCGTTACACCCCTTTTGATCCTAAGTCAGGTTAGGTTATGTTGGGTGAGAAATTCCAAAGGGGAGGTATAACTTTAAAGAACAATTTTTTTTTTCTAAATTTACACAAAGCATATATTATTGGGGAGATAAAAAGGTAGATCTCTACAAATAAAAAAAAAGAAAAAGATTGATCTTTACAGATAAAGAAAAAGAAAAAGATATATCTATACGATAAAAAAGAAAAAGATAGATCTCTACAGATAAAGATAAAGAAACAGATAGATCTATACAGATAAAAAAGAAAAAGATAGATCTCTACAGATAAAAAGAGAAAAAGATAGATCTCTACAGATAAAAAGAGAAAAAGATAAATCTTTACAGATAAAGAAAAAGATAGATCTCTACAGATAAAAAGAGAAAAAGATAGATCTCTACAGACAAAAAGAGAAAAAGATAGATCTCTACAGATAAAAAAGAAAAAAGATAGATCTCTACAAATAAAAAAAGAAAAAGATAAATGTCTACAAACAAAAAAAGAAAAAGATAGATGTCTACAAATAAAAAAAAAGAAAAAGATAGATGTCTACAGATAAAAAAAGATAAACTCTACAGATAAAAAAAAAGAAAGAAATAAACGACGATCGATATTACACTGGAAACAAAAGTCTCCACAATTGAACTAAATTTATTTTATTAATGTTAGACAAACAATCGTGGAAAGGATTCAAAATGGCAGCTGTGAGGGGATTTTAATTAATTTATTTAGTCGATTTCTTCTAGAGGGCGTTTTCCAATATACAAAAAGAACAATTTAAAAGACCTTTTAAGTCAGTTCTTATGAGTTTGAACACACACACACACACACACACACACACACACGCACACAACACACACACACACACACACACATATATATATATATATATATATATATATATATATATATATATATATAATATATATATATATATATATATATATATATATATATATATATATATATATATATTTAATAATATATAATTAATCATTCAGCATAAAGTTTCGCAATTACACTACCTTTCCAGTATTTTTTTTTTTCTGACACTGTCCTACGAATCTGATATATAATTTCAGATACTGTCAAAATTTGAACAGGAGAGAGAGAGAGAGAATATGTCGCTTTATAATCTTTGAAATAAATAATTTTTAAGTTAACATCTCACGGGCATTGCCCTATTTTCGAGAAGAGAAACTTTTCGAGGTAGATAATATCTACGTATCCCTCGTACGAGTATAAGATCCGCAAGAGGGATCGAACCGGCGCCCTCGAGCACGTTACTCAATCACTCTAATCATAATATGACTAAACTACTTCAACGTAGATGTGGATCATGCCTCCTTCAGATTGTTCATATCTTCAACGAAATATACGGATAAGCAATTTATCTGTTACGTATCCGAATCTTACACGGAACATCATCATTTTCTTAATAAATATCTTAATCAATATCTTAATTAAAATACACAAATCTTATACAGAATATCTGTGCTCACAAACTATATAGGCCTACATATCCGTATAATCCAAATTATTATACTCGAATCTTAAGCAGAACATCTACACTCACAAATTATTTTTAAAAACTATATAAAAAATTATCCGTATTCGTATCCGTATAGCTTTTATTCAATCTCACATTAGCTTCATTATTATCCGACATTGTTTGTTAAACACATACAAACATCAAATAGCAAGCAACGTAGAGTATGAATATTTCATAATTAGCCAAAACATGGTAATAATAATTGTTTATTTAACCAAAAATAAACATTATTTAAACACTAAATATTTGAGAATCTTCCTTGTGTAAGTTTGTTAATAAGTAAAATAAGTTTTTTCCAGGTAATTGAATAAATAATAAAGTGTTAGTGTAACATGAAAGATTTGCCTAATGTGGTGTAATAAATTGTTTCGAGAGAGGAAATGATAAATATGTTTAATAAAAAAGTACCCCCAAAAACCTCAATTTATAAAGCCAAGAATTTTATGCACGTCTTATACCATTGCGATTCCTGTTATGTAGATTGAAACTTATACAAAGGCAGTAAATGCTGGTTAAAAACTTGCCAAAAAAAGATCATAACGAACAAGCAGCTTAAGGAAATGTATGATTCACGTTAAATCTAGTTTCGTCGTTAAATATTACTTACTCGTCTTATACAGGTATAAATATTAACTAGAAAAATTATTTTTAGAAAATACATAATTATACTTTAATTAAAAAAAAAAAAAAAAAAAAAAACCAAAACCAAATTTTTAAAAAAAAATATTTTATATATATTATATATATATATATATATATATATATATATATATATATATATATATATATATATATATATATATATATATATATATATATATATATAGCTTTTTAAATATATATATATATATATATATATATATATATATATATATATATATATATATATATATATATATATATATATATATATATATATATATATATATATATATATATATAAATATACTTTACGCAATCTACTTGTGCACCTAAACGTGATGTTTACAAATTGGGCAAAAAAAAAAAAAAAAAAAAAAAAAAAAAAAAAAAAAAAAAAAAAAATTCTTTTATAACTTCTTTGACTGCAGTTTTATTTTACAAAACTAATCGTTATAAAACACAATAGGTAAATAAACTCTCTCTCTCTCTCTCTCTATATATATATATATATATATATATATATATATATATATATATATATATATATATATATATATATATATATATATATATATATATATATATATATATATATATATATATATAGTGATATATGTGACATCCGCATAAGCAGTTCATGATTTTGAAATATCCGCATCCGCAATTATAAATGCGGATGTATAAAATTTTGAAAGTTTTAATTTGTTGTCTAATGTTTGATTAATATATATATATATATATATATATATATATATATATATATATATATATATATATATATATATATATATATATATATATATATATATATATATATATATAATATATATATAAATGAAATAATCTGTTACAACTCAGTCAAATGTTTAATTACTATCATTTATTATTATTTAATTTACTTTATCCACAGATCAAAATTCCGACTTCCCATATTAAATTTTAATGGACTAACTTTTTCTCCTATTCTGCATCGTAGATTGAGGCGACGTCAGCAGTTTCTGACCTGTTTCATGTTCAGTTTTGTAGGTCTTGTACCTAAAGCCTATTATAAGTGATTGTATTATTTGAAGCGCTGAAAAATTACTCCACTTTCTTGTTACGTGTATTATTATGGCGTCTAAGAAAAGTGTTGTGTGGAAATACTTCACGGGAGAGTCTTATGACTCTGTAAAATGTTCCCTTTGAGATTATTCGTATTGAAGAAAAGGAGATGGATCGACTTCGTTGTAAAATCATTTAAGATCGATGCACAAAGAACAGTTTAAAGGTATAACTGACAAAGAATCATGCCAAAAAGAAGATAATGACAAAAAGAAGAAAAAAAACCGCTTCTCAACAAATGAAATCTAAAATTCAAGAATATTTTCACGCTACAAAACATTGGGATACAATTGATACCAAATCTAAGAGAGTGGATAAACATATAGCTGAAATGATAGTGATGGATGATCTACCATTGAGACATGTGGAAGATCTTGGATTGATGAGATTATGGGGGAAGTTGTTCCACAATACAAAATGAGGCCACGGAATTTCTACTCTTCCCTGATATGCAATTAAATGAATGAATCTGTTTTCAATAAAATAAAACAAATAATTGACGGAATAAAACAATACATTAAATTTGCTTTCACTACAGATGTATGGTCAGACACATCAGCTGGTGTCGTCACTGATATATATATATATATATATATATATATATATATATATATATAGGTATATATATATATATATATATATATATATATATATATATATATATATATATATATATATAATATATGAAAGAAAGAGAGAGAGAGAGAGAGAGAGCGAGAGAGAGAGAGAGAGAGAGAGAGAGAGAGAGAGAGAAAATAGCGACATATCTTAATCCAAGGTATAGTGGTGAAATTTTCTCCTCTGTACAAATAACTGATGAAGGAAAACATATTCTAACTCGGGGATTTGCGACCTCATGAAATTTGAAAACAAACTTTTAGAGGATGCTGAACCAGAAAGAAAACGAAAGGGAGAGATTCTTCACCAGCACCTTGTTCCAATACGCATGTTTCACTAACTGAGAATCTTAATATAATTCTTGCTTCCATGGAAGCAGTAATGACGATGTAAAGAAGAATATCAGAAACAGCAAATCAATGGAATTTATTGAAAAGTACCCCAAAGAAAAAAGGATGGGTCTTCAGGAAGATGTTTTAAAATGGGGGGGAAGTTTAAAAGCAAAGAAAATCCGGATTTGGCAAAAAGTTTTGTAAATTCCTAAGCTGTCCTCCAAACAGTGTTGCCAGTGAGCGACTTTTCAGTGGCGCTGGGCATATTCATGAAGATAAACGCTCCTGACTTCGTGGAGATAAAGCCGAAAATTTTTTTAGGTTTAAAACATAACCCTTAATAAAAATTTGAGTATTAAACAAAGAATAGATAAAGCTATAAACCACTTTTAAAAAAGGTAGAGGGGGGGGGGGGGAAAGTGGTTGGTGGAATACTTGTCTCCGTCCCGTATCCTGGATGCACACAATTTATGTGTGGCAAAAATTCTTCAATATTTTTTAAAATTCTAACAGAGGGAAAGGAGTAAATCCAATGCCATATTATATATATATATATATATATATATATATATATATATATATATATATATATATATATATATATATATATATATATATATATATATATATATATATATATATATATATATATATATATATATATATATATATATATATACTCGAAGACATACGGTATATTATAATGTCTCAG
>SEYY01021854.1:17500-52500 GCA_009176605.1 Armadillidium nasatum
TATTCGAGGAGAGGAACTTTCTCTATGTAGTATACACCTAGGATCCCCAAGTGGGATCGAACCGGTACCCTCAAGCACGTGAGTCAATCACTCTACCGTTTGAGCCACGGTAGACGGCTAGAATTCTTAATAAATTCTCCTTCTTACGATAAACCAAGTCAAGCATGATTCTTACCAATTACTGCACTTCGCATTCTCGAAAATTTTCAGCCTCGTAGTAAATCGACTTGAGATGGTTGAGGCTATTGTATTTGCGAGAGCATCACGAGTCTTGAACTAGTATTTTGTCTGCCTGGAGGGACAGCATATGCCCTTTGTTAGGGAGTTCCGTTCTCATAAACAAAAAAACAAAAAAAAACAAACTTCGCATTCTCGAAACTTCCTTTCACCTCTTATATATTAATCTTTTTGGTACATATTTCAATACCATCTAGTGTTTTAAGGTGTGCCATTAACACTTTCTAAATCTTATTAATAGCTAAATTATTAAATTCTTCTACCCTTCACTAGATATTTTATTTGTTTTATTTATTATTTTTAGTGGAATAATAATAATAATAATAATAATAATAATAATAATAATAAAAAAAAATTTCTGTTTTTAGTGAATACGTCCATTCAAATACAGAATACATTTAAAACCTATCTATCGCAATTCAGTCCTCTCACCAATCATTTGCAAAGACTCTGTGGTTTCGGAAAAGTATCTGCAATTTCAAGCCAGCTCTCGTGTAAGAGCCTCGTAAGCCTTGACGCTAGTACTTCAACACTTTGGGATAATAACATGATTATAAAAAATATCAGAAAGGAATTAAAATATCAAGATACTCCTATGGACTCCATTGAAGAGATTGTTTTGAGGAGACATAAAAAGGGAAATTTTAGTTTCATTTCGAAGAGTTACGAAGAAAATTCGGATAACTTCCCATTTACTGTTGCAGACATCATCCGGAAGGTTTTGCCCTTGGCACGATTCATCGTCATTTTAAGAGACCCTGTTGAAAGGTGATTTATTCTGCTATTTTATAAAATTTATTCAAGTAGTTAAATATGTGAAGAATATATTGTAAATTATTATATATAAATAAGTTGAATATTAAAACATCAAAAAATGTTACAAAAAAGCAGATAGTAACTTTAAGAGCATCACAATCTGCAATATTATTATTATTACTTTTATTACTATTATCTTTAATATTATTTGTGATGTTAAGATCATTAGATTATTATTATTATTATTATTATCAGTAATATATCATTTTAAATTTAGCTTAAAATTTAAAATAATCGAAATGCATAATTAAACTTAAATTAAATTAAAGAATTATTTAATATGAATGAAAACTTTTAAAATTATAATTACTTTTCAATGATATATTTTTCTTTTATTATAAAAGCAAAAAACTATTATTTTAAGTTTTTCCATATTAAATTTTTTCATTATTTCAGGCTTTATTCTGGTTATAAATACTTCAAACAATGGAACATAAATGTTTCTCCCGCGAAATTCGATTCTGTTGTAAATGAATCTATGAAATTATGGAGGGATTGTTTGAGGAAACATTCTGAAAAGTTCTGCGCTTATGAAGGAAAATGTCTGCCTCTCATGGTAAGTTGGGAAAATCTGGAATATGATTTATTTTACAAAGTTGTTTGATTCAATGAATTTTGGGGAATTTTGATATTGCGACAATGTTAAAGGGTGATCCAGGGTGCTAAAAAAAAAAAGTATCTAAAAAAAAAGAAAAATAAGCAATCTGACAGGTTTATTTTTATTGTTGTTAATTAATATCAAGAACTGGTCCAAAATCGGCCTTTGTTCTTATGAGAACAAACTTGACATCTCACATTTGTTATGTTAATTGGTTCCCCCGAAAAAAATTGAATTTATTTGAAATAAAATTCAAAGTCAGAATTGTATAAAACTTAAAGTAAAAAAAAAAATATTTAATGTGAACTTAAAGAACTTGGTGATGAAAAGCTTTAAAAAAAATAAAAAATCGAAGAAGCAGCTGAATTGCTGGACGGATTAAGATTAAATGGAAATTTCAATGCTTTATAATACGATCATTATGACGTAATACGAACTTGAGAAAACTTAAAAAACTTTCGTTCTTATTTGTCGCCAATTTAGATCAGCATTTATTAGCAAAGAGGAATGCAGTTCAAAATTATTTGTGAATAATCTTCTAAAAAAGTTACTTATATTTCTTTTTGAGGTCATAAAACAAAAAGAGTTACAGCTATGGTTTTGAAAATTGTTAAATTTTTAAAAGGTCGAAGCTAGAGCTATGGAAACAACTTTTATTAACGTAGCACCTCTCATGTAAACCGTTTCCTATGACTATTAATATTTGAAGATAAAAACACTAGGACTCAGCTGTCTTTTCCATATAGAGAAATTCTTATATGCAATTTATACGATATTTCAGAAAGCTCGTCTACATGTGGGTCTGTACAGTGTTTATCTTAAAGATTGGTTTAAAGTGTTTCCTAGAAACCAGTTCTTAATTATCAGGACAGAAGACTACAAGAACAATATTTCAAGTACACTACAGAGGATATATAAACATCTTGGATTGAGTAAGTGTTTGTACAATTTGTCGTGAATAGGAAACGAATTTTCACGTTGTGGTGTTAATCATAACGTAATTGCTTTTAATATTTAACTTGGCTAGAAAAAGTTCTTTATAATTACATATTTTTATCCTATCTCCTTTATAATACATAAAGCTATAACTTCAGAAGTTGAAATAAAAAGTTATTTTTTTGAGAAATTTTTAGCTAAATTAAGTACCCAAAAGATAGTATTAAAATTTTTTTTAAATCTTTTAACATAAAACATTTTGTTTTACAATACATATAAAAATTTCTCTTTTTTCTTTTTCAGGAAATCTTCCAATGTCAAAACTTCAAACGATAAGTGAAAATGCCATTTGCAAATCAAAATAAGGTTAGAGTCAATGAAATGCTTAACGAAACCAGAAAAAGAATAAAAAACTTTTACCAGCGATACAACGAAGAATTGGCTCAACTTTTAAATGACCAAAGATTTTTATGGGATGACGTTTCTTGAATGACAATTTTGAAAAATCATTTTAACTGACGAGGAGTTAAAATTTCCAGATAACAACAAGTGTATCTACAGAAGTATTTGGCTACTAGATCCACTTTAAGAAGTTCACTAACTTGAAATAACCTCAAACAGTATATCAGTGGTATTGACTTTTATTAATATGAAATAATAGAAGTTTCATTTAATTTTTTTTTCTTTTGTTTGAATAAACTATAATTATTTTTTTTTTTAATTTCTCCCCTAATAAAAGAGCATTATAAAAACAAGACCTATTTCTACATTCTATAAAATGATTTACATCTTTGAAAAACACAAAGACGTGAAGCAATATATTAAAACAATAATTTTAATAACCCACAAACCAAAATATGCCTTACATCTCCTACATGTAAAGAACATTTTACGTTGCTTCTGCTGAGTAGGAAGTATCATCTATTATACCAGTCATATTATTAAAGCATAACATTCGTATATTCAGATACCCAAATTTCACATCAGAATGCTGCAATGCATAATTTCTACATTTATCATTTAAAATGACGAATACATTAGAGTAGATCATTTATACCCCAAAATTTTGGATATAATAAAATCTAAAGACATTGGAAAAATATATTTAATTAATGCAATTCTCATATTACATTGTAAACCTTGTAAAGAAAATTTAAAAAGAAAAAAAATTATTTTTGACCACAAACTCTCCCAAATACATTTAATATTATATTTTTCAAAAAAAAAAAAAATTGTAAAATACAATTCCCTAAAATTTTTAACAATAATATAAGACAATATTTATTCATTAGCCTTAGAAGTTTAATTAAAGTTACTTACTTAGTTTAATTTTTAAGAAATTTCATGTGGTGTTTAATATGATCTTCAAAGGAAGGTTGCTATAAAATAATATGAATGATCGTAATTTTCATGTTTTCTCATAACAATAGGAACACCAACCGAAGCGCATGCATCAACCAGATTTTCCGGTAAAAGTTGTTTCTCAGTATAGAATTGATCAGCCAAACCTTGATCAACCCATATTTGTAAAGGAGGTCCACTGTATTTCTTAACTAACTCGCAGGAGTCGTATTCCTTCCATGCTTCTATGTTATCCCCTAAGTAACCTGAGAAGGCCTTTTTACCCCATTTGCAGTTTATGGGATTACAAATAGGTGAAAATGCTGAAACTGACTTATAAAGACCAGGATTTTTTAAACTACAAATTAATGCTCCGTGCCCTCCCATACTGAAATGAAAAAAAAGGGGCAAAATATTAATTATTATATTACATCATATATTATAGAGCAGTAATGTTACTAAACAATGATATATTGTGCTATGTAAGTAAATAAATACAATAATGAATGAAAAATGGAACAGATTGCGAAAAACAAAGATAATCAACTAAAAGAAATTATTTTTTTAAAAAATTAAATACATACACATGAATTAATAGAAACATACAACTTCAAATATCTATTCGAGTTACTTCAAATATAGAATTTTACAATCTGGAGTTACCTAGAGAAAAAAATAATTATCCAACATGATAACAGATGCTCGTATGTATATAAATAATAAAACTTTTAAAAAAAAAAAAATTCTTTCTCTTATAGAAGGGGTAAAAATTTTTAATTAGGTATTTGAAGATTTTATTTAAAAACTTTTAATGCATACAATAATATGGTTATAATTTAATTTGAGGAATGAGACATTAACGTCTAAGGTTACTTCTTGGTAATCTGAAAATTTTGTAGTTTTAATTTCATCAAAGACAGGAAATTTATAAGAAATATTCTTTGGCTCTTTCAAAGAACTATGGTAGGCCCAAATGTTTTTTTTTTTTTCTTTTTCTTTTCAATTTATAATTTTTCATTACTTCTTTTTCTTATAAACTACCTACCAGTTATAACTATAAATTTTGGTTAATGTACTAAAGATTCATAAACTGGATGCGATATTCAGTACACACAGACAAAATAACTATGTATGTCTGGTGAGACATTCAAAATGGCTAAAAAGTACAGTGATAATTTGTTCCTTAAAAAAATCTTGGGTCAAATCACAATTCTAAACTAAAACATATTAAAACAGGTCAGCCTACAGAAATCTTATATTCTCATACCTAAATGAATGAAAAATTGTCTAAATTATAATTATTAAACTCATTAAGGTTTCTTACCTATGACCCATAATTCCCATTCTATTAATATCTGCATTAAAATTTTCTGCAATTAATGCAGGAAGTTCCTTTGTTACATAAGAATACATCCTATAATTTTTTTTCCATTTTTCTTCAGTGGCATCTAAGTAAAATCCGGCACCAGAGCCAAAATCATAGGATTCATCTTCACCTTCAATGTTAACATTACCTAAGAATAATATTATTTAACATATCAGATTACTAGTAAGAGGAACCAAGAAAAAAAAAAAAACCATCAAAGTTAAAATATTTTCTGAATAATTCAAAGTTCGATATTGTGAAAAGAATAGGTTTGATCTAGTTTACTAAATCAACAACAATAAAAAATTTTATTTTGTATAATTTAAATTTTATGAAGAAAAATAATAATACATAAATTTTTATCGCAAACTTGTACAAATATTCCTTCATTACTCAACTTATAGACAAAAAAAAAAAAAAAAAAAAAAAAAAAAAAAAAAAAAAAAAAAAAATTTAAAAAAAAAAAAAAAAAAAAAAAAAAATTATTTTATAATATATATATATATATATATATATATATATATATATATATATATATATATATATATATATATATATATATATATATATATATATATATATATATATATATATATATATATATATATATATATATATATATATATATATATTCACCCCCTCTTCATCTTTTCCTTTTCTAGTTTACTTTTCACTCCTAGAGCCGAACCTAAGCTAACTAGAAAGGGCTCTTCATATCCATTATTTCCTCCAACTTAAGCTCTTTCCCCTCCCCCCCCCAAAAAAAAAACCTCAATTTTCCCTCCTGTTCTCAGTTTTAATTCAATTATTACGAAAACCTTCAATTTCTGGGTCAGTCAAATGTTTTCCTTATAACTTTTACCATATCTCACACCTGTTAATAGAAGCCCTTAATAAAACATATCATTTTCTTCAAGTTTTCAACTATTAAACATTCAAAAAATTTTCAATTCATCCTTAATCTTTTGTCTTTTTCATTCATTTTACCTTCTATAATAATAATAATAATAATAATAATAATAATAATAGTAATAATAATAATAATAATAATGAACTTAGAAGTGAACAGATCGAAACTTAAACTGTAATTCAATTGCAGGAAAAACATAGCATATCAGATTATCAAATAAATACATTAATATTATTTAAAAGTTCTATAATATGGAACAATTCATAAAAATGATATAGAGTATGAGCTATAACAATGAATTAATCTTACGAGGGCTAGTGTCGGGATTGATGATAATAAGTCCATGTTCACGAGCATACTTCTGTGCTCCTGCCTTTTCTATAAAGTTTTTTTCTGTACAGGTAAGTCCTGAAAGCCAGACAATGACTGGAAGCTTTTCTGCAAAAATAAAAATTAAAAATAATACATAAATTAATTAATTATTAAATTTGCAGATTTTAAAAATTAACTATTTTTGTCTACAAAATAGCCGTAAGCACTGGATAAAGAAAAATAATATAAAATAGTAATAATAATAGTAATATTAGTAATAATAATAAAATTCTCAAAGTTTTTATTGAGGAGTAGTTCATTTGCAGGTTTTCATTTTTACAACAGGTCCTATACTACTAAATACAATAATAATAATAATATTTATGAGACTGTGAAATTCTTTGAAAAGGAAAAACATCGTGTTTTCTTTCCCTTGTTTCATATACTGTATAACATATAACTTCAATTCAAATATAATTAATAATATGTTACTATTAAAGTAACCAAATTATAACAATATTAATATACTATTAATATTAATAATACTACTAACTAATTTTAACCTTGAAAATAATAATATTAATAATAATAATGTTATGATTTTAGCAGTTATGTTAAAAAATTTTTTCACATACTTACAAAATAGTCATAATATATATATATATTATATATATATATATATATATATATATATATATATATATATATATATATATATATATATATATATATATATATATATATATATATATATATATATATATATATATATATATATATATATATATATATACCTGTTTCAGCTTGTGGAGGGACATATGCACCTAATTTCATCACACACTGCAATTCAGAACTGAAAGTAGTAATAAATATGTTAGAGGAAATACTCATATTTGGGTTAAAATAAAGAAACTAAAAAAATAAATAGAAGAAAAAAAATTATAAATATCTATTAAAATTAATTAATTATGTGACAATATTGGACTAGCCTTATTTTTAAAAAGAGTTGTTATTATTAATTTTATAATTATTTAATTTTATATATATATATATATATATATATATATATATATATATTATATATATATATATATATATATATATATATATATATATATATATATATATATATAATATATATATAAATTATATAAGTATTATAAAATATAGTATTAAGTATACAGTGGTAAGGTGATAACCTATAATAAAAGTGGTTCAGTGTGTTGGGATAGGCCTAGCAAGCCACCAACTGATAGCCTTGCCTTGCTCAAGAAACTCATGTCTTGTTCGAGACAGCTGACAGGTGCTAGCACCTACAGGAGTATGGTAAAAAAAAAAAAAAAAAAAAAAAAAAAAATATATATATATATATATATATATATATATATATATATATATATATATATATATATATATATATATATATATATATATATATATATATATATATATATATATATATATATATATATATATATATATATATTATATATTTTATTTTTTTTTTTTTTTCTTTCTTTTTTTTATTTTCTCATAAATCATCATTTTGTATGATTTCAATGTCCACCACCTTCAACTCCCCAACAACTTTTCTATTCAGAACTACCTTGAACAGCTTCTGCAACTCAGCACCCATATTCCTAAACATTTTGGGTGATGAACCCAACTTACTTGATTTTCTCCTTAACGTCCAATCCTTCTCCTTATGTGCTGCCCCCACTTATCATTGCAAATAATTCCAAGAACCAATTATTAAACTGCATTCAAACTGTGTTGTTTATTTTCCTTCCTTAGAAACTACACCTTACATTGTCTTTCTTCCTCTGAGTTCACCCAATCACTTTCTTATATCTTTTGGACCAGGAATGGAATCCACCTTTGGCATAGAGACATTTTGTGGCACTTCGGTGCAGATGAAAGGTCTAACTTGCAGTTGTAATTTTTTTTTCCCATGGAATAACACAGTTTCCATCAGAGGGGTTCATCGGACTGTAAAGACTACATAACTATGGTGATTATCTCTGGCATTGAGGTGTACATTGCATTTTCTTTCTCCTTCTATTAAAGTAAATAAAAAGTTTGATTAACTTCTCACCTTCAGGAATTACCTAAGTTTTCAAACTCTAAGAAACTCGAGCTTCTTTCATTTTAACTCAAAATAACGCACAATGTATTACTTGAGGCATAAAACTTTTTTCTCTGTTAAAAATGTATCAATCTTTCTGGTTCCTTAACCTCTCACTCTAACTGGGATTTTGTTAAAAATGTCAACTCTTAATTTTGCTTCTTTCTCTTTATATCTTCTAACAGCAGTAATGGTATCTTACCTTCTGCTAAAGCTAAACTATACACATATTTTTGCCTCAGATTCAACTATAGTTGATTCCAGCTATTCCTCCTCCTACACCTTCCACCAATAATTATCTCTTGGAAGATTTCTGGTCTCTGAGATAAAAATTATGAAGGCATATGGTCTTGACAGTGTCATTCCAATGATTCTCAAAGCTTGTGCTTTTGAGCTTGCACACCTAATTCATAGGCTGTTGTCTCAGCCTATCAATTTCAACCTTTCCCTCCTGCATGCAACACACTCATTCAGACTATGCTGAAGGAGGGGAAAACCTTTCAACCCTCCAACTATTGTCTTATTGCTTTAACCTTTTTTCTTTCCAAAGTTCTCAAATCTGTCCTTATTATAATGATGTATGTGTGAAGACTTAAATACTCTTCATATTTTAAATGTATCTTTTGCTGTGGTGATAGACCTTTTAAAGGCCTTCAATGGGATCTGGCACAAAGTTTTCATTTTTAAACTTTCCTCTATCAGTATCTATCCTTTAACTTCCTTTCCAGTCATTCTATACCTGCTGTTGTAAAATGGCATCATTCATCCTTTAATTTTCTATATTTTTCATAAATGATCTCCTACCTGTTATTTCATCTCTTATCCAATTGAGCTATTGACTCTACCTTTCATTACTCCTTTCACTTTGAGAGACAACCAACTCAAGAGAAAATAGGTGATACTTGGGGGGTGACCTTGAAGCAAGTTTCCTCTGATCTGCCTCCTGTCTCAAGTTGGGGGCAAAAAAGAAAAAAAAAAAAATATGGTTATCTTCAGTGTTTCAAAAACAATTCCTTCATCTATCTACTCCTTCATAATTTTCTATTTTCCACACAACTATAATTTCTTCAAAATATATAACTCATACCTGCTTCTGTTCTTAATATTCATGTTGTTTCCTTTTCTTATGACCTTTCTAAGAAGGATTGCATTACTTCTCTTTATAAACAAGTTTCTAAAAGGTTGAGAGTTCTGAGATGCCATTGGAACTTTTCAACATCCCAGTTGCGGCTCTGCATAGGAGCATTGTTCCCTTTTATATGGAGTGGCAACATATCCCGTGTGGTTCCATACACAATTCTCTTCTTGATAAGGTGGAGTCTAGGGCTTTTTGACTTGTCAACTCTCCTATTCTAATTCTCTCCAATCTCTTTCATCATCAAACTGTTGCAACATTCCTTATTCTATCGCTACTACAATGGATACTGTTATTTAGAATTTCCCAGCCAATGATCTCATTTGAGAAGAACTCATGGGACCGCAAACTCAACCACTATGCTCAACCTTAGATGTACTCCATTGGTAAAGTCTGGAATATGTTTCCTTTACCTATTATTTAAGCTTTATTTACTTAACTTGAGCTTCAAATGGCATGTATCAGGGCATGTTGGCCACTACTTTCTGATTTTTTCCCCCATTAATTCCTGTGGAATTTGAAAACCTTATGGCCTTTGCCCACCAGATGAGAGTATATATATATATATATATATATATATATATATATATATATATATATATATATATATATATATATATATATATATATATATATATATATATATATATATATATATATATATATATATATATATATATATATATATATATATATATATATATATATATATATATATATATTATATATATATATATATATATATATATATATATTATAATATTATTATTAAAATTTATATAAAGATTTAAATATTTTTTTACTAATATATAATATATATATATATATAATATATATATATATATATATATATATATATATATATATATATATATATATATATATATATATTGGTAAGCACAATTAATTGAAGAAATAATTAGTATTGATAATACCAGACTAAATATTTTTTTATATAATATATATATATATATATATATATATATATATATATATATATATATATATATATATATATATATTATATATATATATATATATATATATATATATATATACTACCTTGCATGTTCATAAAAATTTTGATATCCTTCAAAAGATCTAGAAGAAGATAATTTTGTAAGACTGGACATTTTAAATATTCCTTTTAAAAAAAATATTTACTTTATATATATATATATATATATATATATATATATATATATATATATATATATATATATATATATATATATAATATATATATAATATTATGTAACAATTTAATCAGGGTGGGAAGCTTATGGTAAATAAATTTATAACTTGTCAAATTTTTAAAGAAATACTTAATTTTTAACCAGACTTAATATTTAAAATATAAATTTATAATTCTAAATACTTAAAATGTTTCTTACACAGTTGGGCTTGTCATTATAATTTTATCAAGGTATATACAAAATATTTTATTTATAGACTGCATAAAATAAATGACAATATTTGGAACTACAAGAAAAATATACAAATGGATAAAATATATATAGGCTACTGTGTATAGATTTTCATTAAAGATCTAAGATAAGACCCATATATTTGTAATTGTTTGAAAAAAAAATTTAAGATTTATAATTTCCAGTATCTTTTGAACACATTGTAATATACTTAACTATTTATCTTCCAAATCATATGAAAATGAGGAATGAGTAAATATTAAAGATTTACCAACTAATTTAAAAATTAAAACTATTTAAAATCATGACTGAGATGCTATATATACATCAGTACATAGGAACATAGGAAAATAGAGACAGTTAGGAGCCACAAGGGCCTATCGAGACTGTCCCAGTCCAAACAAATAATAACAGTAGTAATATGCATGTAGGATGTTTGGATTGCGAATATTGTCTATGTGCGAAGTAGCGAACCAAGAACACATGGTTTCGAGCCCCAAGAAATACCTATTTTCGAATAGGTAACTCAATTGCCTGTGGTAACCTTAGGCATAGCCTTTATTCATTATTTATTTATTTCACCAAAGCGAGCCAAATTAATTACATCCATGTGCTCATAATAAAAATAAAATTAAAATATTCGTTGGTACATATATTTATATTGTGCCGTCACATAGTAACAAGAAGTAGGAATAGCCCGAATGCTGAAAGAGTACCATGTACCAATTTAATTATATCGATATTGATATATTTTTACTGTAGTATCGAAAAAATGTTGTTAGTAATTTAACCGATATATCGATACTTTATCCTTAATTTCATCAATTTTTTTTTTTTTTTATATTTTCAGTTCAAGAAATTGGAAGCAGTTTTCTGCTCTTTTATAAAATAAAATTTAAGTTTATAAAATAAAATTTAAGTAAAATGCCAAAATTTGATCAAAAATCTGAATTTAAGATAACATCTTTGACTGAAACAACATAATTTAGCGCACCCAAATTGGATGGATGGTTGGATGGTTGGTAGGGTGTGGGTGGAACTCAAACTGCAGCCACCTCCTCGTAGTTCCTTCTGCGTCATTTCTTAAATAAACTGAAATGGGCGAAGAGCTGCAAAATGATGTGCTCTTATTAAAATAAATTGTATAAAACAACTCACATTAACGGATTGTTGGCATATTATTTGGCATGATGGCAGAAATATAAAAGATTCTACATAGGGCAGGACACAGAGACAAACAGATACTCTTACCTAGCCCTTTATATTCAAGTACAGTACATAGGATGTGTTCTATCGTCAAGATTCTTTAAGAATATTGAAGATTTTTAAAGGGAGGTGGCCCATGAAGCGTGTCCCACTTGATATTGATGCAATATTTTTCTGCTCGCAGCAGCGAAAATTGAAGATAGAAATTTCTCGGTTGTTCCAAAGTTTACCTAAACTTTGGTTGTTCCATGAAATCAAGCGTGACGTCACACTTAAGCCAACTGCAACGCATATATCTTGAAGAATTTTGAATATTAGTGGGACACTTCAGCTGATGTATTTAAACAAGGGTAAATATACTTTAAAATCTAATTTAATCAGTAATTTAATTAACTTAATCGATCACTTAATTTAATTAATATCATTAAGGTCCTTTGTAAGAATATAAGATTACGTATGAGTCAAATAAATGATCCGAAAAGGCTAAAATAATTATCCAAAATAATTTGCAAACAAATCTATCTAGCTGTGTAATAATATTTACAAAAGGTTTTTATTCTAAAAGAAGGCCTTGGCCTAACTCCTCCATATTTATTTACATCATGTGACCATTCAAAATTTGATCAGCGAAAATTTATTTGTATTAGATTAATTAAGAGAAAAAAGTTAACATTTTGTTTTGTATGGTTATCAACAATTTGAAGATGGCAATGTACCCTCAACCAAATGAAAAACGCAGTATGCTGCCGTCGAATGAAAAAAAGGTTGCCCATGTTTGTCTTAGAATAAGGTGACCATCCGTCCCGATTTTTTAAGCCGTGTTCCGATTTTTTTAGAGGGTAAATCGGGACGGATAATATTATTTTATCCAACTTTTGTTTACATTAGATAGCAAAAATGCTTTTTTTTTTTTTTTTTTTTTTTTTTTTTTTTTTTGTAGAATGTCCATAACTAATAAACCATATGACTTGTTTTTGAAAACAACAATCGTATTTCTTCTTTATATTAAAAATCACCCTTCTTAATACATCCCTTAAAACCCTTACGAGCAGGGTATTTGGGAGGGGGGGGGCAATGTTCAGAAGCGTCCCGATTTTTGGTCAGAAAAATATGGTTACCTTATCTTAGAAGGTTGTTTAGAAAGAGAAGTAATGTGATCTTCCCAAGAAAGATAACGAGATAAAGAAACCCAAAGAATATTAAGGGCAGGTCTGATTTGTGTATTTTCGAAGATGTCATAGTTGTGAGGAAGGTTGTGTCGAGTAGAGATATGGAGAAACTGAGATTTTGAGGCATTGAAAATTACTATGCTTTCTCTGCCCAGTTTAAAATACGATCAGAAAGGATCAGAGGTTAGTTGCTCCAAAACCGCCGTCCTGGCGTGAGTTAACTGGTGCTGAGAGGGGGCGTCGGTAAAATTGAAAGGAGCAATGAAAGGTTGACTCATTAGCATAGGAATGGATAGATGATGAAGTAATATCGAGAAAGTCATTAATGAAAAGTTGAAAGAGTATTGGAGATGGGACAGAACTTTGAGGAGCACCACTTTAAATAGATTTAAAAGATGTTCGGTGGCTGTCCACAACAGCTGCTATAGAATGACCGGAAAAAAATCAGAAAGAAGACGATGCACAGAGAGAAAAATAGGCTCTGAAAGAGGGAATAAGCTTTGAAATCAAAGCTTTGTGAAAGACTCTATCGAAGGCTTTCGATATGTTCCAAAAAATTCACCGAAATGCCAAAGATCAAAGAATCAAGAGTCAGAGAGAAGGAAAAGAAGCTCACTAGTAGAGCTGTTTTTTCTTTTTTAAGAAAGCTATTCTGGCGATCAGAGATAATAGTAGAAGAATTGAGATGTTCCCAAACCTCCATGTTAAGGATAGATTCGAAAACTTTAGAAAAAACGGAAGTTAATTTAAAGAAATGGGAGGATAGTTAGAGGGTTGAGAGAGATTCCCCTTTTTCGGCAGAGGCTTAATGAGGGCACGTTTCCACCAAGACGGGAAGGTCGAAGTAGAAAGACAAGGAGAAAATAATTTACCAATTAAGGCATAGTACTAGCACAGAAACAAGAACCGTATATATATATATATATATTATATATATATATATATATATATATATATATATATATATATATATATATATATATATATATATATTATATATATATATATATATATGTGTGCGTGTGTGTGCGTGTGTGTGTGTGTGTGTAGGATTGGATATATTTACTCTCATGTTCAAACCGAAACTCCTAACGTTATTAAATAACTTTTGGAATGTTTTAACTTGAAGACAGAAATCTTGAACAATATAACTAATAGAGCAAAACGTAAAGAAAAAAAAGTTTATATGTATAAAAAAAATATTAAAAAAAAAAAAAATAAACTTTTTAGTTACCCATCCATTTGTTGCTCTAAGTCGTTTTCTATGCAGATGAGTGTATAATACAGGCATAACTTTTGTAATATTCGAAAGCTTTGGTTGCCAGATGTTGCATTTTACCTTTGAACCTAAATAACTGAAAAATATATACATTTTTTTATGTTTTTTTACCCCTCTCTTTTTCTAAACTCTTGCTCTTCCACCCACTGATTTGCATGAGTTTTTCTCACTATATATATATATATATATATATATATATATATATATATATATATATATATATATATATATATATATATATATATATATATATTATATATATATATATATATATATATATATATATATATATATATATATATATATATATATATAATATATATATATGCCACCTCAGCGTGGGTGGTCAGGGGGTGAGAAGGTAAAAAATAGGTATATATATATATATATATATATATATATATATATATATATATATATATATATATATATATATATATATATTATATATATTATATTATATATATATATATATATATATATATATATATATATATATATATATATATATATATATATATATATATATATATATATATATATATATATTATATATATATATATATATATATATATATATATATATATATATATATATATATAATATTAATATATATAATAATATATAAAAATAAAAAAAATATATATTTATATTTATATATATATATATATATATATATATATATATATATATATATATATATATATATATATATATATATATAATATATATATATATATATATATATATATATATATATATATATATATATATATATATATATATATATATATATATATATATATATATATATATATATATATATATATATATATATATATATAATAAAGCTAATCCGAAAATTATAACAGAGTAGCTGAGATTTTCTGATAAAGTGGGGGGCCATGGCTCCCCTCCATCCCAGAAACATTTTATAGTTACGTCTATGTTAGAATGACTTATAATTGGCCTGAAATCTTCTTTAAATTTAAAGACCGTGCAAAAATATGGTATATAAAGATCACCCTTTGATTGTTGGTCATAAGGGCAGTATATATATATATATATATATATATATATATTATATATATATATATATATATATATATATATATATATATATATATATATATATATATATATATAATATATATGATGTAGTAGTCATATGGTTAGTGTGTCGGTCTTGGAAGCACTAGTTTCAGGTTTCGAATACCCGAGGAGGAAGTGTACTGACATCGCAGAGAGGTTGTCTTGTTTTATTGATATATATTATTCGACTGCCGTCGAGAGTGGATGTGCTTGGAAGCAGATGGGAAGAAGAAAAGTTCGAAACAACATAAGAAAGTCAAAAGAGAAGAGATGAGAAGAGCAAAAAAAAAAGAGGAGAAAAAAAAGAAGAGAAGAGAGAAGGGTAGGCTGTTGGATATGAGGCTTCGAGATCTTCTCCTTGAGGTTGCAGAGTTTGTTTGTAGAATTATGTGTGAAGAATGATATTGACCAAAGTTACAAAAAATTTTGTTCTGATTTTTTGTTATATTTCAGTATTTTTTTAAAGTGTAAATTGAAAGAAATTCAATAAATTTTTAATTGTATCTTTCGATACAAAGTACTTTCGGCAGTTAAATGAAAATTAAATATTGAAAGAAAATAGAAAAAAGAAGAGTTTAGATAGAGGTAACTTCTGGTCAGTAAAGGATGATTATTTCGTCGCAGTCAAGTCAAATGAAGAATGGTTCTTCGCATGGTTTTAGAGGCTGGGAACCCTTTTAACCAGTTTTCTCTCTTCCCACGTACGATTGCAAAAATATGAAAACTTTCTGCAGTCGACACCACCCTGCATCATGCGAGATATGGTGCAGTATATATATATATATATATTATTTTTTTTTTTTTTTTTTTATAAAAGTTCAATCTCACGGGCATTGCCCTATTCGAGGAGAGGAACTTTTCTAGGTAGTATATACCTAGGATAAGTATAACCGGCGCCCTAAGCACGTATAATATTTATATATATATATATATATATATATATATATAATATATATATATATATATATATATATATATATATATATATATATATATATATATATATATATATATATATATATATATTATATATTTAAAAAATATAATTCCTTTTTTACTTTTATTTATATTGCAAACAAACATTTATTGTTTGATTCACAATTTGCAATCCTTGGTTTCCTATTTCTTTTCCTTAAATTACATTAATATATTAAGAAAATAAGGAGAATCCACATTTCCATTCCCTCAAAATGCATTTTCATTTCCCCTTTGTATGTATAGTACACAGCTTTTACATTCGAAACACTCGCGACCGAAGTAATTCACAATTGTGACGTCATAATATTAGATACATTTCGAGAGCTTCACAATTTTGTTCGGGTGGTAAGTGTGACGTCATAATGGAAAAGTCTCTGCGAAAGATGGGAGTCAGTTGAGCTTGAAATTACATTTGCATTTTTATCAAGAAAGCTTGGGAAGTGAGGAAAAGTTACCTAAACTTTATCCCTGAAGACACACGATGGTTGAACGAAGTACATGTGTATGTATATTAAAGTGCAGAGAAAATATATAGCAAGGGAACAGACAAAAAAAAAGAGTACAAGCCCTAAAGTTGAAATTAAACAAAAATAAAATAAAGTCTATACGACGCCTATCATTATAGCAACTTGATTAAGTAGACTAATTTTTGTGAGAAGTTTTAATAGCATTATATAAAACTGTTCATCTTTGCACGCATGAGTGCGCACACACATATATATATATATATATATATATATATATATATATATATATATATATATATATATATATATATATATATATATATATATATATATATATATATATATATATATATATATATATATATATATATATATATATATATATATATATATATATATATATATATATATATATATGTTAAATATGTAGGTAATTTTTTTGTATACAAATATTTTGTACACATTTTTTATTATCTGTTACTTCTCATGCTATTGTTGAATTGTTGTTATTGTTGTCATTGTAAAACTAAATAAAGTAAAATAAAATTTGGTTTATAGTCTAATTTGATTTTAAATCAAAATATAAATAAAATTCAGTAAATAATTAAATATACCTATCGACTCTGAAATGGTGACATGATCCCCATATAACCACTTCAATTTTTGGACTGGGCTGTGTCACCAACTCCACTCTTAGGTTTTTACGCTGACCAAAGCTACCCAACAGGTAGTGGGTGTTTTCTGCAAATTTTGAGTTTCATCAAAACTCCGACCTAGGTTTTTTTTTTTTTTTTTTTTTACCTCCGATCGTCGTATCTGCGTCTGTTGACGGCCGCATGGAAAGTATGCAGCACATGTCAGGGCCTTTGGTGGAGGCTCTTTTTATGGTCTGAGTTGGAATATCTATGACAGTCTCCACGGAGTTGCATATAATTGAAGGCTGGTCCTAGACCGCCCGACGATACATAACCGATATCATCGAACCCTATGTTCTCCCATTTGCACAGATTATTGGTCAGGGGTTCCTTCTGATGCAGGACAAAGCCCACCCACACGTCGCCACAAGTGTTCAGGGCAATTTAAATACCATTAGTATCAACACCATCGCCTGACCAGCTTACAGTCCGAATCTCAATTCGATAGAACATTTATGGGACATGCTTAAACGGAGGGTGCGAGAAGTCTCTCCCCACCACACTCTACAAGCCATCCTGCAGACAGTCCTGCGACTGTGGAATGAAGTGGTTCAATATGACATTCGTAGCTTAATATCGAGCATGCCATGCCGTTGCCAAGCGGTCATCGATGCCAGAGGGGACCATACACGCTGCTGAGTGACTCCTGTTGCATATATAACGACTACAACTGGACAGGAGTAACGTCTCATATCTCTCATATGCCGGGCATCACGTCCACACCGACCATCTTTGCTGCCTACGTTAGGAATTGGTCAATACCACTCAAGTTCCTTATTGTACCCTTATGTAATTATAGTCTTTGATGTTATAATATTGTGCAAACATTTTATTTTCCAATCTTGTGGCCTTTCTTTTGCTGGTGCATTAATTTTTATCGTAAGTATATATATATATATATATATATATATATATATATATATATATATATATATATATATATATATATATATATATATATATATATATATATATATATATATATATATATATATATATATATATAAATATATAAAAAATAATAATAATAATAATAATAATAATAATAATAATAATAATAATAATAATAATAATAATAATAATAATAATAATAATAATAATAATAATAATAATAATAAAATAATAATAGTAATAATAATAAAAAAAATTAATAACTCCATTCGTTGAATATGATAAAAGTATCTTTCCACAGAACATTTTTATTCTAAACTAGGAAGACTAAATGATATATATATATATATATATATATAATATATATATATATATATATATATATATATATATATATATATATATATATATATATATATATATATATATATATATATATATATATATATATATATATATTATATATATAAAAATTATATCGATTTTTTATATTTGTAGTTGTTTGCAATAATATTTAGGAATGATATATCGACTATAGAAACGATATATCGATTATTACGGTATTGTTTCTGCCGGTATATGAAATAGGGGCATGACATGCATTATAAGAGTTTTGAATATATATATATATATATATATATATATATATATATATATATATATATATTATATATATATATATATATATATATATATATATATATAATAATATTTTTATATTTTTGCAATAATATTTAGGAATATATATATATATAGAACGATATATCGATTATTATATTGTTTCTGCCGGTATATGAAATATAGGGGCATGACATGCATTATAAGAGTTTGAATACATATAATATATATATATATATATATATATATATATATATATATATATATATATATATATATATATATATATATATATATATATATATATATATATATATATATATATATATATATATATGAAAATTATATCGATTTTTTTATATTTGTAGTTGTTTGCAATAATATTTAGGAATGATATATCGACTATAGAAACGATATATCGATTATTACGGTATTGTTTCTGCCGGTATATGAAATAGGGGCATGACATGCATTATAAGAGTTTTGAATATATATATATATATATATATATATATATATATATATATATATATATATATATATATATATATATATATATATATATATATATATATATATATATATATATATATATATATATATATATATATATATATATATATATATATATATAATATATATATATATAAATTAGCCACGGAAAACGATTTTCAACACTAAAAAGTACTAAAAAATATAAATAAAATAAATTAATTTTAGAGTAATCAGTAATATCATTTAACGAATCATCGTATAACATCAATGGCATCACATTACCAGGTTGCTGGATCAGAGTCGGAGAGAAAATTTAAGAAATTTTATCGCCAAAAATATAAAATAAAAAAATTTCTTAATATATTGGAACTACGAAACGAAATATTACGAAATAAAGCATGTTAGACATATTCAATTGCTTTAAAAAAAAATTTTTTTTGTACTATGTTATTACGTTCCGAAAGTCCAGTGTTCGCTATGTTAGGCCTACTTGCTGGCCGTTAGGCGTACTTTTACCCTTTAAGTCCAGGTTAGGTTAAGTCGAACTAGTTTGTTAGATCTAACAAACTAGTTCGACTTAATCTAACCCTGGATTTAAAGTGTATAGGAACTCCTAACAGCCAGCAAGTAGGCTTAAACTAGCGAACGCTGGGTTACAATTAAAATATGTAAATAAAGAAAAGAAAATGTTTTTATCAGTTCAACTTACCTAATTCACTTTATATCGTAATGTTTTATTTGTAGTTTAGTATATTTAAAAAAAAAAAAAAAAAATTTTAAATCTTTTTTTTTCAAGCTCCGAAATAGCTACAAAATTTCTTAAATTTTCTCCCCAACGCTGATCCAGCAACCAGGTAATGCGAAGCCAAACGATAATACGGCATTGACATCACAGGACTTCAATGAGTTATTACTCTTAATTAATTTTTTTCCTTTTTTTTTTTTTGAGTTTAAAATCGTTTTCCGTGGGTCAATTTACCTAAAAACTTTATTTCAAATCATTTCGTCGCCTTCAAAATTTCTATATATTAAGAAAAAAATGTTCTGTGGAATGACACCTTTACCAATATTATTTTTATTATTATTATTATTATTATTATTTATTATTATTATTATTATTATTTCAGAGAATTGGACAGTCACATTATTATTATTAAGATTATTTTTGAATTTAGTAGCATTGGACCTACTTTTAAACTTTAAGCCTGTAAATGTACCATTCTTTGAATAAAAATTTGGGAATTGAATTGAATTATTATTATTATTATTATTATTATTATTATTATTATTATTATTATTATTATTATTATTATTATTATTATTATTATTATTATTATTATTATTATTTTTATTATTATTATATAATTTAAAAGGACATAATAAAAACCCATTTAATTATTAAAAAAAACTGTTTCTAATTAGTTTACAAAAAATTCTAAAGGTCTGGAAATGGTATTCATATATCAATATTTGCTGATGTCATCGATACATATTGATGATAATCTCTGTATTCCTCAATTCTCTGCATTTGCTTCCTCTGATTTCTTGCTCTGAACAGCAAGAATGCCCCAAGTGCAAAGGCTACTAAAAAGAATGATAACAATGAACTTAATACGGTTTAGGCTAGCCAATTACCGTCCTTCAACCATGGATACAATCTGTCCAAATAAATTTCTAAGGAATCTAATGTATCGTAAATGTCTTGATAATAAGGTAAGAGATAATTCTCAATCAAATCTGGAGAAGTTTCTACGTCCTCTACTTTTGGATCATATGTTGGTAAATCGGGTTCACTAGAAAAACCGGCAAAGGCTAGAAAGCCAGCTGTTATTTATTGTTTTAATTTGTCTCCTTCCCTTGCTATGCATCTTATTGCTTCTTGTAGAATTTGCGTTAACTTTGGGCTGTTTTGAATTTCTTGGGCTTTCCGAAGAAATTGCATTGCTTCATCTGCTTCTTTTTTGGACGCGTCCTTCAGGCTACTAAAACTTGATTAAGCATCATTTATGCTATCCGTGTTAGTATTAAGCACATCATCAATTGCATTCCCTTGAGACTTTATACCATTAACAAGTGCATTTGGATTGCCTTAGTTGCTTTACATTGATTAAGTTATAGATTAGGCTACTTGCTAATACTTTCCCGCATAGTCATTTACGTTGTCGACAAATTATTTTAAACTCTCCTTAGAATTGCTTAACCCATCTTTCACTTCATTGATTCCAGCCGCACTTTCGTCAGAACTTTTCAGATCCCTAATTTCCTATTCCATATTATCAAGTTCTGCTCTATATTGTTCTAATGCGGTTTCAGTGCACTTAATGACACGTTTTGATGAGGCATTCACCGATTTTTCAATGTCTTCAGAATATTTCACTAAATTGTCAAGGATGCCTTTGATATATTAGGAACATCTGTAAGGGATCTAGCGTAGGTACCAAAGTTCCTCTTCTCGATAAGTTGTTGCATCTTGAAGAGGCTTTATCCTCATATCAACAATATATTTCCGAATTATTTAACGATTACCGTCTAAGGTTTCTATGTCTTCCTATAACTGATCGGTATCGCTAACAATTTTAGTTGGAGTATAACTCCCTAGACATGACTCTGTGTAGGGAATAACTTAGAGGACTAGTAGAAAACCTACTAAAAGTAGATACATTATTATAATAATTTTTGACTTTATTTTTACTTCATTTTTAAACCTAAAATTGATTTGATGACCGGTTAAATATTAATATTATAATATGTTAGTAAACAAAAATTTTTATTTTGAAGTCGAAATAATTTTACTAAAAAGTTAAAAAAATATTAGGAAAAGTAGCTTCACTCTCAAATTGCCGTCAACACATCACAATTTGCAGAATAATAATAATAATAATAATAATAATAATAATAATAATAATAATAATAATAATAATAATAATAATAATAATAATAATAATCATAATAATAATAATAATAATAATAATAATAATAATAATAATAATAATAATAATAATAATAATAATAATAATAATAATAATAATAATAATAATAATAATAATAATAATAATAATAATAATAATAATAGCTCTAACACATTTAAATTAAGGATCGATTACACTGGGCGAGTTTACAATCCAGCGAGTTTACTAGCAGCGAGTAAACTCGCCTTTGTAATATATCTCTACGAGTAAACTAAACAACTCGATACTCGCTGCTGAAAAGTTGAGGACCCGGCTACTTTAACCAACATACCCTCCTTGAATATGGCTCTGCCCGTGAGGGGTGGTTGATCTGTGAAAAAAATAAAACTTTTCAATCTACTCGCTGGCTTGTAAACTCTATCAGTGTTATAGACGACTCTCACTCGCTCACAAGACTACCAAGGGGTACAAACAATGAAATCATAGAATAAATACTGTGAGTAAAGAGACTAAGCTTGTAATTTAATTTGAAAAAAAGATGTCTAAACGTTTGTACATATTTTGGGACACATTTTCGTTTTAATATTTAAATATTCGGTATTTTTAATGTTTCATAGCAAAGAATATTTTTAATATATTTCCAAAATAATATTATTCCACTTTGACATTTAATTTATAAATCTTAATACGATTACCGAGAGGTGAAAACACTCGAAACGAAGAATATACATTATGAAAGGATAGATGACTCAGCGTAGCGAGTTTACTAGCCCAGTGTAACCGACTACTCGCTCACTCGCCGGCTTGTAAACTCGCTACTAGCTGGGATGTAAACTAGCCCAGTGTAACCGACTACTCGCTCACTCGCTGGCTTATAACCTAGCCCAGTGTTTTGTTTTGCTTTGTTTCTAAGAGTGGACCTCACCAACTAAGGGCATATGCCGTCCCTCCGGGAGGCAAACAAAATACTGCCCTTCAGACCAGACCAGTAAATGTTCAACACCTGTGATGCTCTCTAGCTCAAAATGTAACCGACTACTCGCTCACTCGCCGGCGTTGTAAACTCGCTACTCGCTGGCGTGTAAACTAGCCCAGTGTAATCGAGTATTAAATTAAACATTTTATAATAATACTGAGAGAATAGTTTCAATCAAATAAAGTTGTCACAAGGTAAAGAAAATTAAGTCCTGACTTTTTAATTTTTTTTAAAGATAAATAAATAGATAGATTATATAATATATATATATATATATATATATATATATATATATATAATATTATATATATATATATATATATATATATATAATATATATATAATATATAGATAGATAGATAGATAGATAGATAGATAGATAGATAGATAGATAGATAGATAGATAGATAGATAGATAGATAGATAGATAGATAGATAGATAGATAGATAGATAGATAGATAGATAGATAGATAGATAGATAGATATTCTTTTAGCTTTAATTCTTTATTTTTTAAACAGTACATTAAAAATAAAAAATAAAGTATGAACAAATATTATAAATTTAAACTTTAAAATACTAATTAACTCTAAATTAATCTTTTCTATAATATTAAAAAAGAGTCTTTTCTTCTTTGTACAAAGGTGATCCTAGATTTAAGTGCGTCAAGGTCATTATTATAGATATTAACTACACAATACAGTCTCATAAATGTCTTATCTACTTCTTTTGTTAATGTTCCTTTCTTTAAAAAAAAAAAAAAAAAAAAAAAAAAAAAAAAAAAAAAAAAAAAAAAAAAAAAAAAAAAAAAAAAAAAAAAAAAAAAAAAAAAAAAAAAAAAAAAAAAAAAATGCATAAAGTTAAATTGTTTGTTATGCAATCTGAAGAGTGTACATAACTTAAAGGTAATTTAAGTAATGATTAAACATTAACATATTCAGGTAAATTATATATTAAATGATTACTAATTCTATTTGAAACCTTCAGAAAAAAAATTTAATGAATTATGGTAGGGTATTTCAAACTGCCTGAATATTTGTCTACTATTTGATTTATTTGTCCAAAAATTTGCTATGTAAAAAGACCTACAGTTTGACTTGACTAAATAGAGCATTAATTCTCCATTTACTGAATTAAAATCTTCCCAAGAATTTATCTCTAACCTTTTTCATATTCAATCTGTCCTCTAAGTTTTCACTTAAAATAAAACCCAAGATATTTGATCTCAGGTCTCATATTTGAAAAAAAACATTAGAAGTTCCTTATTTTAACTAAACTCTCCATATATCTTTTAGATTTTTAACAAAAATTTATCACTGCACTTTTCCTATTATTAATATATTCAGACACAAATAATTATCCTACAATATTTATTGATTTCTGAAGACTATCAATTGAGGGAACCAACAATAGCAAATTATCTGCATACTTTACTATATTCGACATGAATATTCCTAGTTTAGTACCTACTTCACTTTTTATAATCATCTCTTTTTATAAAATCATTAATATAAATGTTAAATAATAACGGCCACAAAATACACCCTGTACCACATCATTCGTGCATTCATTAAATATACTATCTCCAAATTTAACATAGTCGTATTGATTACAATAAATGTTAACCAAAATATTATATAGAATATTCGGGATTTGCATTTTCTCCAAATATTTAATTAGAATTTCATGATTTTATCAAATGCTTTTAATAACTGTTAACCAAAATATTATATAGAATATTCGGGATTTGCATTTTCTCCAAATGTTTAATTAGAATTTCATGATTTTATCAAATGCTTTTGATAGATCTAAAAAGGGTCCATAAACAGAAGATCTTTTGGTGGTGTAGTTTAACAATTGTTCCCTTTAAAACGGACACCGCCCTTTCAGTTGAATACCTGGGTCTAAATCCATGTTGTATTTCCTTCAATACCACATAGGAAAGCGTTCACATAAACATGAATTATTCAATATTTCAACCTTAAGCATTTCTCTTCAATTTTCTGAACGCATCACGTGATCAAGCCACGATGTCTTATTAGGAGATAGGAGAAAGATTAGTGAACGAATCCTTTGGCAAATTTTTATTTACTATAATTAAAAGGTTTCTAACAATAAATTCCTTCAACTTACCAAAAAATTGAGTCATTACAATCAGAGTTGAATTCTCTAATTAGAGAATCAGAAATATACTCATTATTAAAGTCTCTAACTCAATTAAAGAATTATTATACTCAACTATTGTCTCTTTACCTCTTTTCAAGCAGAGAAGATAATATTTATATTTAAAATAAAAATAAAAAATATTTTTAAATTCAAATTATCTAATTATTTTATAACACTTGTTTAATATATTTCGACAAAGATATCTTCCATAAAATACATTTACCTTTTTAAAGGTCTAAACTCATGAATTAAATTAGCAATTTCACTCTGAACAAAAGAAACACTATTCCATTCTCTTGATAAGTTATTTATCAAATGTATAGGTAGATAGATAGATAGATAGATAGATAGATAGATAGATAGATAGATAGATAGATAGATAGATAGATAGATAGATAGATAGATAGATAGATAGATAGATAGATAGATAGATAGATAGATAGATAGATAGATAGATAGATAGATAGATGGATGGATGGATGATGGATGAATGGATGAATGGATAGATAGATATATATAGATAGATAGATATATAGATGGATAGATAATGCCTCATTCATTAAATGAGTTTGTCCAATTCTTTCTTTATTTGTTAATAATCTTGTCATTTGCGTTATATATATATATATATATATATATATATATATATATATATATATATATATATATATATATATATATATATATATATATATATATATATATATATATATATATATATATATATATATATGAGACAGAAATAGATATATCTTTCTAAAGTTCAAGAGTCTTTCAAAAGCCTCCTTACTCATTAGATGATTATAGGATAATCAAGGTCAAGAGAGAGAGAGAGAGAGAGAGAGAGAGAGAGAGAGAGAGAGAGAGAGAGAGAGAGAGAGAGAGAGAGAGAGAGAGAGAGAGAGAGAGAGAGAGAGAGAGAGAGAAGCGTGGGAAGGTCTTCAAAGAAATATAAGAAAATCTATTAAAATAATCTAAGAATTCGATGTATAAAAAAGAGCATCAACAGCAACAACAACAACAACAACAACAACAACAACAACAACAACAACAACAACAGCAAAAAAAAAAAAAAAAAAAAAAAAAAAAAAAAAAAAAAAAAAAAAAAAAAAAAAAAACAGCAACAACAACAACAGCAGCGACAACAGCAACCGCAACAACAACAGCGATAACAGCAAAAACAACAGCAACAACGACAGCAAAAACGATGATATTTCCTTCCCTGGTATGTTTGTGTTTCAGTATGCGTACGTGTGTTTGTGTGTGTGTGTGTGTGTGTGTGTGTGTGTGTGTGTGTGTGTGTGTGTGTGTGTGTGTGTATGTAGTTGTTGGTATATATCTTAATGTCATTATAATTAGAAATGAGAAATAAAAAAGATAATTATTCATTTTTCAGCCATTTTTCATTTCTTTTTTTCATTTTTCATAATAACAAACCAGCAGATTTGGGGACGTGTAATACTATTAATATTACTAAAGCGATACTGATATATATATATATATATATATATATATATATATATATATATATATATAATATATATATATATATATATATATATATATATATATATATATATATATATATATATATATATATATATATATATATATATATATATATATATATATATATATATATATATATATATATATATATATATGTGTCTTAATTCAAATAAACACAAAATATTTAAATTTTGTTTTTATTGAAATAAACACAAAACATTTCATTTGTATCTTAATTTAAATAAACACAAAATATTTAATTTGTTTTAATTCAAATAAAAACAAAACATTTGTGTCTTAATTCAAATAAACACAAATCCTTTCTTCTGTTCGTTTAATTCAAATAAGCACAAAACATTTCATTTGTGTTACAATTCAAATAAGCACAAACCCTTTCTTCTGTTCGTTTAATTCAAATAAATACAAAACATATTATTTGTGTTTTAATTCTGATAAACACAAAACATTTCATTTGTGTTTCAATTCAAATAAACACAAATCCTTTCTTCTGTTCGTTTAATTCAAATACAAATAATTTGTGTTTTACAAATAACAAATCCTTTCTTCTGTTCAAAACAAATAATTTGTTTAATTCAAATAAACACAAAACATTTCATTTGTGTTTCAATTCAAATAAACACAAATCCTTTCTTCTGTTCGTTTAATTCAAATAAATACAAAACATATTATTTGTGTTTTAATTCAAATAAACACAAAACATTTCATTTGTGTTTCAATTCAAATAAACACAAATCCTTTCTTCTGTTCGTTTAACTGCATCTAATAATCTCTTCCAAAAGAAGTATTACACATTCACTCTCTTCACGAGTCTAATCTCTAATCTCAACCTTCGAGATTCAAAGAGATAAAGATAAATAGAAAAATATTTATAATAATATTCATTATAATGAATATAATAAATAATAAATAATCTTGATAAAGATAATGTTTTTGTGTTTATTTGAGTTTAATCTCAAAGTTCGAGATTCTAAGAGATTCCAGCTCATCGAAGGAGTTATAAAACATGATTACGAATAGATTTGCATTAATAAATAATACTCATTTCTATTATTGAGAAAGTGATAATAATAATAATAATAATAATAATAATAATAATAATAATAATAATAATAATAATAATGATAATAATAATAAAAATAATAATAATAATAATAATAATAATATAATAATATAATAAAATAATAATAATAATAAATATAAATAAATAAATAATTATTAAAATGATAATTACTAATTACTACTAATATTACTACTACTACTTACTTCTTTATATAAATATAATAATTATAAATAATAAATATTTTACTACTAAATAATATATATATTTTTAAAAAAAAAAAATCGAAAAATTCTTTTAAAAAAAACTTTTTTTTTTTTTTTTTTTTTTTTTTTTTTTTTTTTTTTTTTAAGAAACTGAAAATAAATTTTAATTAAACAGAAATTTAAATTTTTTGCTATATTATTAACAACGAAAAGTATTTTGAAATTTCTTTTACATATATATATATATATATATATATATATATATATATATATATATATATATATATATATATATATATATATATATATATATATATATATATATATATATATATATATATATATATATATATATATATATATATATATATATATATATATATATATATATATATATATATATATATATATATATATATATATATATATATATATATATATATATATATATATATATATATATATATATATATATATATATATAGACAATCAGGAATATGGATAAGGACCTGTATATTCTGTTCGCGATTGTCCTGGATTGGAAAATGTTAGTTGAATTCACAGCTGTATTTTGAGAAAAAGAGGAAAGACATTGGTAGTAATGAGTATAGAGTCACCAAGAAAAATGGTGATTTCGGAGAATGATGAAGATGAGAAAATGTGATATAGTTTGGGGTTCAAAAAGTCTAAGAATTTTGAACAGTCAGTAGAGTTAAGATATAAGTAAACGGAGCAAATGAATCAAGTTGAGTGGCAAGAGAGCCAAAGTCGCAAGATTATAAATTCAGGAGACTCCAAATTGAAGAGAAGAAAACGAACATCATTGCACACATAATCACAACATCTTTCTTGAATGAAAACTGATGACAGCTACAAAGAGAAAAAAAGAGTAGGGTTTGCCGTCAGAGCTCTGAAACACACGAGTTTCTTTTCGATTAAGAGAAGGAGGATTGATTTAGAAAGAGTTTCTCAACCTTTTAAGCTTCGTGATCCCTTAATTACTTCTTATGCTTGGCAGGTGTCAAATATAAAAGCGCAGGTTGAGATATTTATCCTACGATTGATTAATAAATTTAAAAAATTCAGTGCAATTGTTTTATGAAAACAAAATACTTTTGGTTCAAGTTTTTTAATATTTATTTGAAAAAAAAAAATAAAAAGTACGAATTTTCTACTGTTTAATCATTTTTTAAACATTTTAATTTAAAGAAAAATTATGAAAATTTACTACATTTTTTTTCTTACATTAAATGTTTTATTTTTTGTGACCCACTGCGACTGATCATGACCCCCAATTTGAGAAACGCAGATCTAGAGAAAGATATCAAAAGCTAAGCAAAGATCGTGAACTTTGCAAAACTTAATAAAGAAAGACCGTATACTAGAACAACCAACAATTAGGTGATGGTACCAAACCTACTACCGATAATCAGGTGATGGTACCAACCCCACCACCAATCAGGTGATGGTACCACCGATAATCAGGTGATGGTACCAACCCCACCACCGACAATCAGGTGATGGTATCAACCCCACCACCTGAGACAGAAAATTCCAAGGTGAAGATTCTAGGGAGAGGTGGATGAGCAACTATTAATGGAAAGCGCTCACCTTGGTTCCTCCTAAGCAGTGATGGGCGAATCCGGCAACTTTCGAATCCGAATCCGAATCCTGAAATTTGAAATCGGAATCTAATCCGAATCCAGTTAATTTTTAATTTCTCGAATCTAAATCAGAATGAGAATCCATGAAAAAATCTTCAAATCCTGATTCGAATGCAAATCGGGATTCGGATTCACCCATCACTTCTCCTAAGTAATGTTCATTGTCGACTTTTTAAAATAAAACAAATTTAACTTTTTTTTTTTAATTTTTTTTAATTTTTTTTAAAAAAATATTATCAAATAAATAGTACATACACCGAGTCTTTATAGACGAAATTTGATACTACTATGTATGATTTGTATGAATCGGGAGAAATGGGGACGAAGTATTGATCACTGAAATACAGAAGAATATTCCAACTCATAGGGCAAGTGCAGGGGGGAGGGGGAGGCGTAATTTAATAGCTTCGGACTCGGACAAAGGCTAATTCCTCATATATATATATATATATATATATATATATATATATATATATATATATATATATATATATATATATATATATATATATATATATACAGCAGATAGCAGTATTAAAACTTGTTGTACCTTTTTAATTACCTCTTGAAACCAATAAACTTTATATATATATATATATATATATATATATATATATATATATATATATATATATATATATATATATATATATATATATATATATATATATATATATATATATATATATATATATATATATATATATATATACGCGCTGGACATATGAAAAGCTTTCGATAGAGTATGGCACAAAGCTTTGATTTCTAAACTTCCCTCTTTCGGTATCTATCCTTCTCTCTGTGACCTTCTCTCTAATTTCCTTTCTGGTCGTTCTATAGCAGCTGTTGTAGACGGCCACCGTTCTTCCTTTAAATCTATTAATAGTGGTGTTCCTCAGGGTTCTGTCCTATCCCCAATATTTTTTCTGCTTTTCATTAATGACCAATTAACTCATCTCCTATCCACTCCTATGCTGATGACCCCACCCTTCATTAATCCTTCCAGTTTGAAAGAAAGAGCAGTTGATAGACTCGAGAAGGGTAGCTTGGAGCAACTAACCTCTGATCTTTCCCGCATTTCAAATTGGGGCAGAGAAAAAATGGTATTTTACAATGCCTCAAAAACTCGGTTCATCCATCTCTCCACTCGACACAATCTTCCACACAACTATGATGTCTTCTTCCAAAACACATCTATTTTTAATATTCTTGGCGTATCCTTTTCTCGTGATCTTTCTTGGAAAGATCACATTACTTTTCTTTCTAAAAGGTTGGGTGTTCTGAGGAGCCTTCAGAATTACAACCCTGCATCTGGGTTGGTTCCACTCAAACAGCTCTCCTTGAGAAGGTGAAATCTAGGGCTTTTCGTCTCATCAACTCTCCTGCTCTTACTAACTATCCAATCTCTTTCTGCAATTCGAATTATAGCGTCACTCTCTTTTTGCTATCGCTATTACAATGGACTCTACTCTTCTGAACTCTCTCGTCGCATGCCTCCTCCTTTGAGAAGAGCTTGTGCGACACGCCTTTCTACAATGTCTCAATCCTTTCTCTGTCCAACTCTCTGACCCCAGACTTTACCGCTATGCTCAATCTTACATATACTTTACTGGTAAAGTCTGAAACACACTCCCTTTTTCTGTTTTCCCAACTTCCTTTAACATGCATACTTTCAAACGCCGTGTATCTTGATATGTCGGCCTCCTTCAACCAAGATATGATTTTTCCCAACTCCGGTGGATTTAGTAGGCCTCCGGCCTCTGCCCACCGGAGTAGATATCTTATATATATATATATATATATATATATATATATATATATATATATATATATATATATATATATATTATATATATATATATATATATATATATATATATATATATATATATATATAATATATCATGATATAAATCCATATACTTGTTTTTCCGTACCATTAGATGGAATTTCCTGATGTTCCTTGTGTTTTTGTTGCTGTTATTATTGCTGTTATTCTCGCTGCTGATATTGTTGTTGTTATTATTATTTTTGTCGTTGTTAGTGTTGCTACATAGTTTTGTTGTACTTGTTATTATTGTTGTTGTTGTTTTGTTTTTGTTTTTTTTTGTTTCTTGCTGTTTCTTTGTTGTTGAAGTATTCATTGTTGCAGTTGTTTTTTCTTATGATTATTGAAGTTGTTGTTGTTGTTGAATGGTGATGTTGATATTCATGTTGTTGTCGTTCTTGATGCTGTTCTTGTTGATGTTGATGTTGTTGTTTTTTGTTGCTGATGTTGTTGTTGTTCATGTTGTTGATTCTGTTGTTGTTGTTGATGTTGATGTTTTTGTTGATGTTGATGTTGATGCTGTTGTGTTTTTATGTTGTTGATGTTTGTTGATTCTGTTGTTGATGTTGATGTTGTCGTTGTTGTCGTTGTTGCTTTTGTTGCTGATGTTGTTGTTGATGTTGTTGTTGATGATGCTGATGTTGATGTTGATGTTGTTGCAATTGGGTGTTGGAGTAAAGAAAAGCTCTTATATAATTGATTTGTTTGTAGATTCATATCCCATGTTTCCAAATTACTTTGCACGTCAAGTATTCAATTTTCAATGTCTGATATATACAAACACTTCAATTTATAGATTTACGAGTATATATATATATATATATATATATATATATATATATATATATATATATATATATATATATATATATATATATATATATATATATATATATATATATATATATATATATATATATATATATATATATATATATATATATATATATATATATATATATATATATATATATATATATATATATATATATATATATATTATATATATATATATATATATATATATATATATATATATATATATATATATATATATATATATATATATATATATATATATATATATATATATATATATATATATATATATATATATATATATATTATATATATATATATATATATATATATATATATATATATATATATATATATATATATATATATATATATATATATATATTATATATATATATATATATATATATATATATATATATATATATATATATATATATATATATATATATATATATATATATATATATATATATATATATATATATATATATATAATATATATATATATATATATATATATATATATATATATATATATATATATATATATATATATATATATATATATATATATATATATATATATATATATATATATATATATATACTATGATAAATTCAACCGTATCATTATTATACATTATTATATATATATATAATATATTATATATATATATATATATATATATATATATATATATATATATATATATATATATATATATATATATATATATATATATATATATATATATATATATATATATATATATATATATATATATATATATATATATATATATATATATATATATATATATATATATATATATATATATATATATATATATATATATATATAATATATATATATATATATATATATATATATATATATATATATATATATATATATATATATATATATATATATATATATATATATATATATATATATATATATATATATATATTACAATAAAACATAATTAGTTTTTCCTCGGTATTATTAAATGTCCCAAAATGCTGACCACTGAATTCAGCAAAATTCATTAAATTGAATCTGAATTGAATTAATTTAATGAAAAAAAGGCTTTAGGATAATTGAATCAAGCTTTCATTTCATACTTTGCTAACTCTTTGGTCAAGGTTGTCCTATTTGGTCTTTCCCTTTTGCGCGCAAACTGTCCTTTTTTACTCAAAACTGTCCTTTTTTCTTAAACTGTCTTTTTTCATTCAAAACTGTCCGTTTTTATTAAACTGTCCTTTTTTCCTTATTTTCTGGTGATATAAACTGTTTTCGTTATTTTTTTTTTTTAAGGTTGTCCATTTTATCCATTTTCCTTTCTAACCAAACTGTCTTTTATCCCTCGAGGCTGTCCTTTTTCCACTACTTTTTGGAATTGGAACTGAATTTCGAATTCTGTTTGTAAGAAATTAAAAATGATAATAATAATAATAATAATAATAATAATAATAATAATAATAATAATAATAATAATAATAATAATAATAATAATAATAATAATAATAATAATAATAATAATAATAATAATAATAATAATAATAATAAAAGTTGTTCGGGTTGCCAATTTGGAAGAAAAAATTTTTTTTCCTTTCTGTCAATTCCCTTTTCAAATAACTAGTTTGTTTTTTTTATTTATTTTTTTTAGCTTTTTTTTTTTATAGTTTTTTCCGTTTTCTTTGTATTTTTTTATTTTTATTTTTATTTTTATTTTCAACAATCTG
>SEYY01021854.1:77500-79099 GCA_009176605.1 Armadillidium nasatum
GATTTACTCAATTGAATCTCAAATTCAAATATTTGTCCATAATAAACCACTGTTAATGACCACCAAAGTCGTTACCTCGTATAATGACGCACGAAACGATAATTGTTATATACAGAGTCAATAACCACTAAATGAAAGTGTCTTAAGGGAGCAGGTGTTAATTTCAATGATATCTGAAAGACCTAAATGACCTAAATGACCTGAATGACCTGGATGACCTAGAAACTATTCATGGGAAAGAAGAGTTCTATTTACCTTCGATATTAAAATTTTGAATAATTTTTAAGGGACATATTAGTTCTTTTTCAAAGCATTAATTGTATGAGAGGATGCAGGTTTGCGAGAAGCCATGTTGCCAGGTTGCTATGTTGCCAGGTTCCCAAGTTGTCAGGTTGCCAGGTTGTTAGAATGTTTTTTATTTCATTTGATAACTGCATATTAGGATTTATTTTATGAATATTTTTTTATTTATTAAGAGCGCGATTTCTCAATATAAGGATTTAATATTATATATATATATATATATATATATATATATATATATATATATATATATATATATATATATATATATATATATATATATATATTATATATATATATATATATATATATATATATATATATATATATATATATATATATATATATATATATATATATATATATATATATGTGTATGTGTGTGTGTGTGTGTGTGTGCTTGTATCGATTTCAAAAGGAGAATGTTGAAAAATAATAATAATAACATAAAAAAGATATTTGATACTGAATGTCTATATACCTTCTCTCTTCCCTGTTCAACCTGTCTTGCTGCATAAAAAGTGAGGTACACACTCGACCACTTTGATTGATTTAGTCGTGTAATTGGATAGTGGGGTTGCGTTTCTGTCGGACAAATCCACTAATGCGTGGATGATTGTAATTTTTTTTTCTTTTTTAAATCTTTTAATTAACTATTTTTTATTCATTGTTTTGAGATTATTATATATATATATATATATATATATATATATATATATATATATATATATATATATATATATATATATATATATATATATATATATATATATATATATATATATATATATATATATATATATATATATATATATATATATATATATATATATATATATATATATATATATATATATATATATATATATAATATATATATATATATATATATATATATATATATATATATATATATATATATATAATATATAACTAACGTTACTTGTGGCATTATCAAATAACCTAAAAACTTTCTGAGTTTAATTTAAATTTCTTTAAAAATTGTTAAGTATCCTCCTTTCATTTCTTTTTCAAGCAAAAATTTTATTTAAGTCTTCTGTTTTCCTGTTCTGAAGTTAAAAAAGTTTTAAAAAGAACTTTAAAACAGTAAAAATTGATATCATCCACTCTGTATATGTTATTACAATAAGTAAATATTATTCATAACTATAATTATCAACTGCAATTATCTTATTTTGTGAGATAGTTCGATAGAAAATGTATCTATTATAAGCATCTTATTTAAGAGTTAGTCAGAATACGCATCTACCATAGCCATCTTATTTTCAGGGAAAG
>SEYY01021855.1:10000-12500 GCA_009176605.1 Armadillidium nasatum
ATATATATATATAATATATATATAAATATAAAATATAAAATATAAATATATATATATATATATATATATATATATATATATATATATATATATATATATATATATATATATATATATATATATATATATATATATATATATATATATATATATATATAAGATATAAAGATAAAAGATATAAAGATATTAGATAAATTAAAAGATAAAAGAAATTAAAAGATAAATTAAAAGATAAAAGATATTAAAAGATGATTAAAGATATTAAAGGATATTAAAAAAAGATAAAAGATAAAAGATAAAGGGTATTAAAAGATAAATTAAAAGGTAAAAGAAATTAAAAGATAAAAGATATTAAAAGATGATAAAAGGTATTAAAAAATGATAAAAGATATTAAAAGATGATAAAAGTTATTAAAAGATAAAGGATATTAAAAGATATTAAAGGCTATTAAAAAAGATAAAAGATAAAAGATATTAAAAGATAAATTAAAAAGGTAAAAGGTATTAAAAGATATTAAAAGATATTAAGGGATATTAAAAAATGATAAAAGATAAAAGATAAAAGATAAAAGATAAAATATATATATATATATATATATATATATATATATATATATATATATATATATATATATATATATATATATATATATATATATATATATATATATATATATATAGGGTGTATGTTTGTGAAAAAAAAGATTGGAGACCTGAATGTTGTTCACCAGAGTTGGAATTCAAACTACATTTAATTAATTAATCAACGGTGAACAATAAACCAACACACGAAGTTTGAAACCGTTTAATTAAGTCATATGAAATAGCGAAATTGAAGAAAGTGTTCCCCCATACTTGATCAGTAATGAAAGAATGAGGATAGTAGTTAAGTCCCAGGTTCAGAAAGTTGAAAAGTGAGATAAGAGAATCATACAAGATCTCCTCAAAGGAAAAGGAGGAGGAGGAGGAGGAGGGTGAGGGTGAGGCTTGCGAATAGACTTTGAAAGTATAGTGTTGTAATAGATAGCAAAAGGAGATTTGGGTGTAGAGGAAATTTGAGACTAGGAGGACTGACTGAAAGGTGAAAAGTTTAAGTTGGGCTGTGTGAATAAAATGATGATTTAAAAAATTAGCGAGAGTGAGTTGGAGTGGATAAAAATTTACTATCAATGACGTCTTAAATATTTTGTTGCATTTTTATAGACCGAAATTTTCATCACAATTTCATTACCCTCAACGTCAATAGGTAGAGTAAAAGGAATCCTTTTTCTTTGCAAAATAAGAGATAAAGACAAAATTTACTCCATAACTCAAAATGTTGCATTGAACGACAAAACATGGAATTGTGAATATTTTGAGGCTACTACAATGTCCTGCCGAAATTTGTGCTTAAGTCTATACAAATGCATAACACGAACGTTTCTACGAAGGTAACGTCCTCCATCACCACTGACCCATGAGTGGTAAGTGAATAAAAAATTGCGCTAAATTATTCAAATATAAAATTTATAATAGCTACTATAGTAACACAATATACTTACCATAATTTTTTTCATTCATAGAATTTAGATGCAAATACTTTAAAGAGTTGTAATTTGGTAAAGCGAAGGTTTAGTGATGCTATAATGCAACAATTTTTTTATAGTTAAATCCGCAAATTAGAAATTTAAAGAATTTTTTTTTTTTCGGGGGGGGGGGAAGAAAATTTACCATTCGTTATTTTTGGTAAAGGCTTAAATTATTTTTTTCAAGTTTCCATATTCGTAGTCTTAAAAATTTACACAAATTATCAAGAAATGTAGTTTTAAATATTTTCCAATATCTTTATTATGCAAGGCTTCTTGGATAATCATAAATACGCTTCATAAAAACCTCTTTTTGAACTGTTCAAACCTCTCAGGCTTTTAAATTTCTTGAACACATTCACGTGGCATTCGTTATTCTACCCCTTGAAACGGCCTTGTTCAACATATCGTCAAAGATAACTTAAAAGGGTCTTGCAATATTAGTATTTAAGTTTCAAAATCTACATTGGATTGTTTGAATCAAAACATTGAAATGAGAAAGTTTTAAGTAAAATTATAAAAAAAAAAACATCACGAATTAAAAACTGACGTATCAAAATCTTGCGAAGATTAACAATTAAGTACTTAAACGCTATGTACTAATATTTGAGTCTGGTGCATTTTAAAACTAATTCAATTTCTGCTAAGAAAAAAATCAGCAAAAATAGGAAAATAAAATAAGACATGCTTGAGCAATTTATTTTTGCGCAATTTCATTAGTATTACAATGTTAGTATTAGATAAGTTTAAAAAAAAATTCCCAATGATACTCAAAGTTTGAAGATTCAAAACTCAAAAAATAGTTTTCGATTCAAAATTCAAAGTTGAAAAATAAAACAAAAAAAAACTCGGAATTGTTACACGTGTTCAATACAAATATACCATGCTTAAAATCTTAATTTACGCTACTTAAGCTTTCAATAAGAGGGTTTTTA
>SEYY01021855.1:20000-33169 GCA_009176605.1 Armadillidium nasatum
TATATATATATATATATATATATATATATATATGTGTGTGTTGTGTGTGTGTGTGTGTGTGTGTGCGTATATGTGTATGTGTGTATGTATGTATGTATCTACACGAGGTTTTTAATGGCTTCCTGTTCGTCTATCAGCAATTCTCAATTTCTATTGGATATCCCTTAAAATTTGACGTCACATCTCTTATCACTATAAAAGTTGGAACAAACTGAAAAGACGAAGGAAACGGTAGTAGTGACCATATGTTGAAGTATCCTGAGAAGGAAAGTGTTTAATATCCTTAAGGTCTCTGCCTATTACAAAAATATGGCGACTACTACTACTACTACTACTACTACTACTACTATTGTTACTACTACTACTGCCATGATGAATTTGTATTCCTTTTAGTCAACAAGATCTCTGGGGCAAAAGCAATACAACTTATTAGATCTAAGTTGTATCTAATACACTTTTATCCGAAGTGAAAAATAAAGGTAAGAATTTTGTTGTTTGAAGAATAATTATTTTTTTTTAATATTTAATTTTTTAGAGTCAATATATTTAAATAATTTAATTAAATAACCGATAATGATGATAATATCCTAAGATATTTATGGTAATTATTTTTTCATCTTATGTAAACCTTTGAGATAATTATTTTAAAATAATCTGTTTTAAAAATAATTTCATAGTAAATGCCTTTATGATATATATATATATATATATATATATATATATATATATATATATATATATATATATATATATATATATATATATATATATATATATATATATATATATATATATATATATATATATATATATATATATATATATATATATTGGTCCTTGTCTAGAAGATGCTCCTAAGTACGTTTGATTCTTTTTTTTTGGGGGGGGGAACGTTTCTTTAGCTTTATAGTAACTCTGTTTTACGCTAAGTAGATTTACAATAACTCTTATGACGATAAGTAACTTTACACCTTTTTTTTAAATGTTTAATTTTTACTTAATATTTTTACCTGTTTTTTCATCTTTTTATTTGTAAATTAGGGCAATTATATTCGCTGGCCTCTAGGAGTACATTTATCCTTTAAGTCAAGGTTAGGTTAAGTCGAGCTAGTTTGTTGTATCTAAGAAAGTGGTTCCAATTTTTTCTTAATTAGTTAGCAACGTTGTTAAAACTGGTACTTTTGTACGATTAGAAAAAGTGGAACCAACTTCTAGACAAGGTTTTATAAATGTATTAATATAAATATAACTAAAACTATAAATATAAATAAATAAATAATATAATATATATATATATATATATATATATATATATATATATATATATATATATATATATATATATATATATATATATATATATATATATATATACTTGTAGCTTTATATTCGTCTTTATCATATGGCAACTATTCATCATATTTTAATATGTGAATATATTAAAGCGTTTCATTAATTTAGGTGAAGACGTTAAGGTTGACATCTTAAACCTTCTATTTATCACTTTTGCTTCTCTCCGGTTTTGCATTGGCCAAAATCTTTTGTTTTTTATTTTCACTGGAGAAGCGTTAGAAGAATACAAGGGTGAAAAAAAGAATAAAAAAATCCTCCACTTCTCTTAGTTATAAGAAATATTTAAAATAATAATTTTTGTTAGATAAGAATTTTAGTGTGGGTATTGATGTTTAGGTATAATTATTGCCTTTGTTATCGGGGAAAATATATGTTTCACACACACACACATATATATATATATATATATATATATATATATATATATATATATATATATATATATATATATATATATATATATATATATATATATATATATATATATATATATATATATATATATATCTTACACTTTTCATTTTCCCACTCTCGTCAGGTGGTATCCGCCACAGTTCTCTCATACACACACGCATGCATTCACCCTACATCACACACTCTCACTAAAATTTACCTTCTTCGAAATCTATCTTTTACTGTGTTCTTCCCTCTGATTTCCTTTCCTGTGGTTCTATAGCAGCTGTTGTAGATGGCCACCGTTCATCCATTAAATCAATTAATAGTGGTGCTCCTCAAGGATGTGTTATATTCAATACAATTTTTCTATGTTTCATTAATGATCTATCTATTATTTCATCATGTATCTAATACTTTGTCGATGATTCCACTGTTCATTACTCCTTTCAATTTGAAAGACACCCCTCCAGCAGCAGTTAATTGATACAAAAGGGGTGGAATTGGAGCAACTAACCTCTCATCTTTTCTCGTATTTCAAATCAGATTACAAAAAAACATGGTCGTTTTCAATGCCTCAAAAACTCAATTCCTCCATCTCTCTACTTATCTCAACTATGACGTCATTTTCGAAAACACCCAACTCAAGTTTACCTCTGTTCTTAATATTCTCTTTCTTTTTCTAGTGATCTTTCTTCCAAAGACTATATATATATATATATATATATATATATATATATATATATATATATATATATATATATATATATATATATATATATATATATATATATATGTGTGTGTGTGTATATTTTCAGAACCACCGGTCAACGAAAACTTCAATGAAGTAGAAAATTGACCTAAAATGTCTACTAATAACAGCACCAACGTTCCAAAAAAGAAAAGGGTTAGGGAGCCGTTCACTTCGGATCAAGTTGTAAAATTGGAGGAAGAATTCCGAAAAAATGACTTCATTAAAATGCCAAGAAGAAGAGAATTATCTATTGAGTTGGGAACAAAAGAAGAAAAAATCCTGATGTGGTTTCAAAACAGACGAAGGAAGGAAAGGAATTTACGTAAGCTTCATCTTCCTTTTGCTGGGGGCAATGGTTCAAAGAGAACTTTAAATACAACTTTAAATAATACACAGCATACCACTGTCGATTATGCACAGCCCCAATCTCAACCTGCTTCAACTCATACACCTTTTACATCCTCTTCATCTTCCTCTGAAAACCCATTCTATAGACAGAATATGATAAATATTGGTCAAGTATCAAATGTTAGTTCAAATCAAAACAATTACGGTATGGCAAGTAGTAATTGGTACAACCACCAACAGCAATATCTTATGCAGCAAAATCAATTATGTCAGCAAATTCCCCAGCAAAATAACCACCTATACGAACACCAACAAAACTACCAAACATACCATCAAAACTATACCCACAACTATAATCCCCACTACCAAACACACCATCAAAACTATTCCTACTTCTATAATCCTCACTACCAAACACACAACCAAAACTTTGCCTACAACTATAATACTCCCTACTCAAAAGAAGAGAGCCACTGCTACCCAACTGCACCTGCAGGAAACTCTCAAGAGAGCCATGGCTACCCTACTGCACCTGCAGGAAACTAATGTAGGAAAGAATAATAAATCGGCATTTAAAATGAAGATTCTAGTATATATATATATATATATATATATATATATATATATATATATATATATATATATATATATATATATATATATATATATATATATATATATATATATATATATATATATATATATATATATATATATATTATATATATTTTTCATTTTTTGTTTATATATTTTTTTTTTTTTTTTTTTTTTAGATTACTTTTCATTTAAACTTTGTCAAATGCTTAGCTTATTTTAAAATCAGAATTAACTTATTTAACAAATATACAATAAAATTTAGGATTTTTTTTTTTTTTTTTTTTTTTTTTTTTTTTTTTTTTTTTTTTTTGCATATTTAATTAAATTTTAAATATATTTTATTTATTTATTTATATATTTTTATTTATTTATTTAACATTTATTTATATATATATATATATATATATATATATATATATATATATATATATATATATATATATATATATATATATATATATATATATATATATATATATATATATATATATATATATATATATATATATATATATATATATATATATATATATATATATATATATATTTAGGATTTTTTTTTTTTTTTTTTTTTTTGCATATTCAATTTTAAATTTTTTAAATATATTTTTATTTTTTATTTATTTATTTATTTACATTTATTATATATTATATATATATATATATATATATATATATATATATATATTAAATATTAAATTGTTAACAGTATTTCTTTGATAGTTTTCTTCAAATTATCATCTTTCAAATATTTTATTTTTTTATTGTTATAATTTTAATAAATGTAAAAAGTTTAATTTTTTTTTTTTACCAAAAATTTATTTTATTTCGAACATTTATCTGCATTTTCCTAACTCATTCATTTTGATCCAACACGAATATTTTTTCACAAAAGCCTTGAAATTTCTTCAAAATATTCTGTTTCTCTACCCTTAATTTGAAATAGAGCATTAATTCGAGAGAAAGCTCTATATCTTACAATATTTAATTTATCTCTATTTTATTCATAAGTATAATTACAATTTTACAATGTTTCAGTAGGTCCTATTCTTCTAAATACAATATTATTAATTTGTTAGCTGTACATAGCTTTGAAAAGGGGCTTCTAAGGGGATGCATTTTGGTTTCCATTGAATCTCAGTTTAGTTGATAAATAGTTCATCAATATACTTTCATAACCATTAAGATACAAATATGATGCATATAATATAATGAGCAATAATATATTAATACATAAAGTAGTAAAGATAGCAATAAAAATATAAAAATAATGATTAGAACAAAGCTAATAAAAAGAAATGTCAAGTCATAAGAATTTTCAGAAATATTGGTAATCTGAGCTTTAATCTTTATTCATTTTTCGGTAACAAAATTCAAATGAACAATTTATCGAATAAAGGTAAGAAGAATAATAATAACAGGAACATTATTAATATTTATTCTACAACTAATTTCAGTAATAATAATTAAAGAAAAAGTAACGAAAAGCAATAACAATAATAGTAATAAAAAATTAATAGTATTACAATAGTTAATTGTAACAATGAAATTAACAACAATAATAAATAAACATCTCCAGCAGTTACTAGAAAATAAATTAGTACATTACTGTTAGTTTATGATATCGCTTGTATTATAGGATTATCTACAACATATACAGTAATAATAATAATAATAGAAAGAGCAATAGTAATGGCAGGTGCTCAAGGGAATTGACTTCTCACATTCCTCCACCGTTGCGTCGTCCTCGTTGCACAAGGGGTGCCCTGCTTTCGCACCAATTTTGTGTGGAAGTGGGAAACCCAAGGCTAGCTCGTTGTAGTGCCTCCTCCTTTCCAGTCACCACTGTTCTGTGGAACTCTTTATCATCATCTATTTTTCCTCCTGCATTTAATCTTCCACTCTTCAAGGGCTTCAGGCTGTGCCTAGCTGAGGGATGTGCGTTAAGTGTGTTTGAGTGAGTTTTCTTCTTGTGTGTGTGCCCCCTCCATGAAAATGGCTCTGCCCGTGAGTGGTGGCGTTCTGTAAAAAAAATAAAAAAAAAAAATGAAGTAAGAGTTCTTTATTTCATGGATAATAAATATCTCAGTTTAAGAACCACAATGTTTGCTTTAAGGATTATCTTTGTGGTTAGACAATATGTATGGATAATGAACCTTACTTTTCCAAGGCATATAGTTTAAAATTGATACCAGATATCTGAAAAGAAAAAATAAATAATGCAGTAAACTATTTCATTGAATACAGAGCACGAGTAGAGACGGTTTATATTAAGAATATTCATAGCAGACTCTCCTTTAAACAAAATGAATGTACAGTGTAATTCGTATTCTTCAAATCTCATTGATTGAAATTTGATATAAATTTTCGGATGAATACTAATGTCTATGTCAGCTTTTAAAATGACAACTACAGTGTGCTGAAGAACTAAAAAAAATAAATAAATGTAAATGTGGTTAATCTTATTTTAAACTATACAAGAAGTACTTCTCACTTATTAATTATATTTCAATTACCATTTATGAGGTAAAAACAGTCTTATATGAATGATCTTATACAGAAAACTAAAAATATTTCCAAAAGAATGAGATTAAATTGTTCTTTAAAATAGATAAAGTTTATTCGCTTATAATTTTTATTCTAGGCTATGTGTTATTAACACATTACACATTCCATTTAAGGTTTAATTCAATTCAAACTCATTTCTTACTTGCATTATTTCTTTATTAACCTTGTGTGTTTGTGTATGATTGCACTTTTGAAATAAAATTGCTTAAATGATATACTTTGTTTTATGTGTTAATAACGCATTCATGAAGATTGAGAAAAAGTTAAAACGCATAAAACACATTACAAATTTTTGAAAATGCCTTATAGTAATGTTCCAATTTGCAATGAAATTGGAAGATTGAGAATTAAATTAAAAACCAGACAAATATCACAAATTAGATTTTTCAATTTCATCTGAACCTCCACAACAATAATTTTTCACCTCTTCTAAGTTATGTTACATATAAATTAATGTTATATTCCAAACACACATTATATATATATATATTATATATTATATTTATATATTATATTTATATATTATATTTATATATTTATATATATATATTATATTATATATTATATATATATTTATTATATATAATTTATATATTAATTTATATTATATTATATTATATATTATATATCTATTACAATATTTAATTTATAAATATATATATATATATATATATATATATATATATTATATTATATATATTATATATATATATATATATATATATATATATATATATATATATATATATTAATATATATATATATATATATATATATATATATATATATATATATATATATATATATATAATATATATATATATATATATATATATATATATATATATATATATTATATATATATATATATATATATATATATATATATATATATATTATATATATATATATATATAATATATATATATATATATATATATATATATATATATATATATATATATATATATATATATATAATATATAATTTATTACACTTTTCATCTTCCTACTCTCGTTAGGTGGTGTCCGCCACAGTTCCCTTCCCTCATACATATATCCCCTTCACTAAAACTTCCCTCTTTCGAAATTAATCTTTTTCTGTGTTTTCTCTGATCTCCTTTCCTGTGGTTCTATAGCAGCTGTTGTAGATGGCCACCGTTCATCCATTAAATCTATTAATAGTGGTGCTCCTCAAGAACATGTTTTATTCCCCACATTTTTTCTATTTTTCATTAATGATCTATCTATTTCATCACGTATCTAATGCTTTGCCGATGATTCCACTGTTCATTACTCCTGTTAAAATAAAATTTACTCTTGAACTTGAACAGAACGAATGTCTTCCATTCTTGGATGTCTTGTTGACCAGGAGTGTTTCCATTGAGAATAGTTCTGAGAACTTTGTTTTTAAGGTCTATAGGAAGAACACACACATTGACAGTTACGTACATTGGTTTTCCTGCCATGAAAAACATTGTAAATTAGGTATAATAAAGGGTTTCTTTTTGAGAACATATAGATTCTGCAGTCCTGCATTTGTGAATGAAGAGATTACTCACATTAAAACAGTTTTTAAAGATTTAGGATATCCATCTCAATTTATAGACAAGGCATTATTATCCACCAAAAGAAAATTACGGGAATCAGACGTACAAAGACGTGAGTTGGTTTCTGCCATTGATAGGAATGTTGACGTTCTTAATGTCCCAGATGTTGAAAATATAAACAATGAAAATGTAATTGGTGATAATGTTAGAAATGATGTAGTTGTTAATCGTCATAAAAAAATTTGACAAAAAATATTTATTTTAAGCGTTCCTATTGATACTGAGAATTTAAAGTAGTTTATACCAGAAGAATTTTTAATTGTTTCAAGTGTCCCAACGAATGTAAAGAAATTCTTTCATAAGCAAAAAATTTTTAAACCAAGATGAAAATAATTCAGGTGTTTATCGTTTCCCTTGTAAGGATTGTGAGAGTATTTACATTGGAGAAACGTCCGATTTCGTAAGAAGAAAATACCAGCACAATTATGCACTTCGTACTGGAGATGAGAACTCTGACTTACATAAACATAGTGTCTTGAAAAATCATAGAATTGGAATGTAGGACATGAAATTGATGGTGAACGAGGTCAGTGTTAATAAAAGAATTTGTTGAATCCTTTATTAAAAATTTTAATAATTTTAATGTTCATGGTAATAATTTTTTACTTGATGATTTTACTAATTATATCGTTAAGAATTTTTCAAAATTTTCAATCTGTTAAAAATCTTAACTTCATTTAATTAACACTACCTTTAATAATCTGTTCATATTTTTTAGTCTTTGATTAATCGATATCATTATTGTGTCGACATTTGGACGAGTTCAAATTGTTCCCTTTGACCTTACCAAAAAAAGTTGTCGACGTTTTGGACAAGTGAGAAAATTTTGTTAATGACGTGTCGGACCTTTGACCTGTCCACACTTCCCGAAAAGAAAGTAGAGACTTGGTTTCAAGAATAGGCGAATAAAGGAAAAAAAAAAGTTACCTGGGCTTAATCATATAAGTCTTCCAGGAATGGGACCACTCCAGCTTTTCAATGGAAATTTTAAAAATAGAGAAAATACTTCTATTTTACAATCTAGTAATAGGGGCAATGGTGGAGAGAGAATTGCCAATTCATTCGTTCAAAATACTTCAATGTAATTTAAAAACCCTTTTGTCGATTTTGCTCAACCACAAGAACAATATACTACCCAAGGGCCTTCTGCAACTCCTTTCATGTCCCCTAAGGAGTCATTTTCTTTCCAGAATTGAAACAATAATAGTTTAATACCGAATGCTTCTACATATGAAAATAACTACGGAGTAAGAAATGACTATGCCAATAATAATAATGCACATATAATAATCAATCATCAACAATACAGTTTGCAGGAAAATGATTCACATCGACAGCATCATAAGTGGCAAAACTATCCCCCGGATCTTATAAACACTACAACCATCTTCAAAACCCTGTTCAAAATCAACAAATTCATTACCAAGGAAACGAAAGAGCAGAGAAGTTTTACAATTCCACACCTGGTAGAAGTTCCTAAGCAGATAATTTTGGAATTCAAGGAAACTGTAGCAGAGAACTATTTTAATCTTGCTCCTGCAGAAAGTTTTCAAACAGAAACTAATAACTCTAATGTTCCTGTACAAGTGAGTCGGTATAATTCAAATAGTTTTCTGGCATTTAATTCTGGGAGAACAGAAAACTAAAAATTTGTTATATCATTTATTATTTGCTTTTAAATTTATGACCATTGTGAAATAAATAAGTCAAATAAAGTGTTATCGATATATATTACTATAATATATATATATATATATATATATATATATATATATATATATATATATATATATAATAATATATATATTATATTATATATTATTATTATTATTATTATAGTTTGTGTTTTTAGAACCACAGTTCAACGAGAACTTTAATGAAACAGAAAATCGGTCTTGCATGTCTACTAATAACAGCGCCAACGTCCCAAAAGAGAAAAGGGGTTAGGGAATCGTTCACTTCGGAGCAAGTTGTAAAATTGGAGGAAGAATTCCGTAAAAATGATTTCACTAAAAGCCAAGAAGAGAATTATCTATTGAGGTGGGAGCAACAGAAGAAAAAATCTTCAAGAACGAAAGAAGATTCATAATCCTTTTCTTTCACATAAACAGGATCTCCAGCTCCTTAATGTAAGACCATACAATAGAGGGGTAATCATTCTGTTTTTCAACCTTATGCTGGGGGCAATTGTTCAGAGAACTCAATACAATTTTACATGATGCCCATAATCAGTTACAGCACACCTCTATCGGATAAGCTCAGCCCCAATCTCAATGTTTCAACTCATACATCTTTTACTCCCTCTTCATCTTCCTCTGAAAACTCATTCTATATTCAGAATGATAAATAATGGTCATGTACCAAATGTTAATGCAAAACAATTACGGTATGGCAAGTAGTAACTGGTTCAGCAACCAGCATCAATCTCTTATGCAGCAAAATCATCAATTTTATGAACAATATTCAGAGCAAAATAACCCATATGAAGAACAAAACTACCAAACACCACCAAAACTCTGCCTTCAACTATAATTCTCCCTATAATTGTTCTCAAAGCGCGATTCATTTTTTATGCCATATAAACTTACAAGAAGAGAGCCAATGCCACCCTACTGCACCTGCAGGAAGCTCTGATGCAGGAAAAATCAGCAATTAACATGTTTCTAGATATATTATATATATATATATATTATATATATATATTATATATATAATAATATTAATATATATATATTAAATATGATATATATATATATATATATATATCTATTAATTTTCTTACTATACTAATCTTTTTTGGAGATTAGTCTTTTCGTTTAAACTTTGTCATAGTTAAGCTTATTTTAATATCAGAATTAACTTAAATAAAATCGGAAAATATTTTTGCACAGAATTTTTAAATATTTTTATTTAATATTTATATTAATATACATCAAAATTTTGATCTTTTCCAAATATCTTTCATTCAGACTACGATTACGAATATTCTATGGTTAGCTTTTCTAAACCTTATTTCAGGCCGTATAAGCTTTTTACGTATATACAAATATAAATAGCATATGCAACCTCTTTCACTACAAAGAATATAAACTAATTACGTTAATATTAACATTCTAGTAAAGTTTTACAGACGAATATGCAAAGAATTAGCAAGGTTTTAATCTGCTTAATTTTTCTCAAGATAAAATAATTGCGTAGCGACTGTTTCTCACTGTGCGAGCAAAAATGAAACGTGATGCGAGGATTTTTTCTATGTTGAATATAGTATACTATTATGAATTTAATGTTTAGAGGCAATATTTCTTAGAGACTAAGGTATGTCGTTTATATAAATATAGAATAAGCTTTTTGAGGAAAATTGTGTTTTTCTCACAGTTCAAAAACGAAAATTTTGAACCATCTTCAAGCATTGTAAGAATAAGTAGTTCTAATATTACACTACAAAACTTTTATATGATGTAAAGGCTATTTTAAAAAGTGAAACGAAATGCTCAGTAAGTAGCCTATTTTCACTCTTCACAAGAATATTCCCGATTTATAAAGCTAAACACTTCGCCTTTTATTTTGACGAAAATAAACGGTTCGGCAAGCTATGACCAAAATATCCGAGAATATTTCTATGAAATGAGCAAAGGATGAATTAATTCTTTGAAAGAACTATAAATATAAATTGACGGTGTTAATTAAACTCAGCTAAATGAAAGCGGGAAAAAAATCTCGATAAATAGTTCTTAACTCAACGGAGTATCGAGCAACAGTAAAGAATTTATATCTGACAACTCTTGCTTTTGACTTCCATTAGTCTCCAAAAAATCTGCCTCTTTTCTCGTTTGATGATTTCTTTATCTAGCTACCACAAAATATAATCTTTAAATATCTATATATATATATATAAATTATAATTATATATATTATATATATAATATTATATATAATATTATATAAATTATATATATATATTATATATTCAAAATTATCGTGTTGTTGTTTATAGATTAATTAATATGCTTATAATTATATATATTATATATATATATATATATATATATTTATATATATATATAATATTATATTATATATTATATATATATATATATATATATTATATTATATATATTATTAATCTTTATCATCATTAACCTGTTTTATTTATATGAACCAGATTTATACAGAACAGTCTTCATTAAACTTTCGATTATATTGATTTATTTTATTATATTTTAGTTTTTTTTATTATATAAACTATATTTATTATGTTAATTATAGTTAATGAAACATACTGTTTACAAATAAAATTTATATATTTACTATACATATATACTATATACCTATAATCATCATTAAATGAAATTCAGATGTCTCGAATCATTGGTTTTTATTAAACATTCTTTTACTTTATTTAATTAATTTTATTTTTGTTTTTTTTATTATTTATTTATTTAGTAAAATATTATATTTAAAAACTAAATAATATATTTAAAAATTTAAAAAATTTAAAAAATATTTTATATATATATTTATTTATATATTATTAATAATATTATATATATTATTATATATATATAATATATTTTTTATATATATTATGATATTATATGGTGTTTCAGATCGTCACAAAACTTCATGGCAGAAAATGACGAGATGTTACAACAACACCAATGTCCCTAAAGAGAAAAGAGTTAGTAAGCCGTAAACTTTGGAGCAAGATGTAAAATTGGAGGAGGAATTCCGTAAAAATGATTTCATTAAAAAGCCAAGAACAGAATTATCTTGAGTTGGGAACAAGAGAAGGAAAATTTTTGATTTGGTTACAAAACAAAAGGAAGGAAGGCAACGAAAGAACTTACGTAAGCTTCATCCTCCTTTTCCTCATGCACTTAAACAGGATATCCAACTCCCTACTGTATGTCCAATACCATAGTAGTAATCATTCAGTTTTCCAACCTTCTGCTGTAGGCAATGATTCAGAGAAGATTGCAGATACAGTCTTACATAATGCCCCTAATCAATTAAAGCACAACGCTCTTAGGTTCAGCCTCAATCTCAATATGGTACAACTACTCCATCTTTTACACCCTCTTCATCTTCCTCTGAAAAACCCATTCTATACTCTGAATATGATAAACAATGTCATGTACCAAATGTTAATCCAAATTACAGCAATTTCGGAATGGCAAGTAGTAATTGGTACAACAACCAACAACAATATCTTGTGCAGCAAAATCATCAATTGTATTTTCAGCAATTTCCCCAGCAAAATAACCACCTATATGAACACCAGCAAAACTACCAAATATACCATCAAAACTATCTCACAGCTATAATCCCCACTACCAAACACACCACCAAAACTTTGCCTAAAACTATAATCCTTCCTACAGTTTTTCTCAAAGCCCGATTCAATACCCATAAAACTTTTGACATAGAAACTCGCAAGAAGAGAGCCATTGCTACCCAACTGCACCTGCAGGAAACTCTCAAGAAGAGAACCATTGCTACCCTACTGCATCTGCAGGAAGTTCTAATGTAGGAAAAAATAATTAATT
>SEYY01021856.1:7500-10000 GCA_009176605.1 Armadillidium nasatum
AGAAAATGTGAGGTCATGCGTAGCTTCTATGAAGTACCTGGTTGTAATCAGTTCTCTCACTCAACTCCATCAAAAGATTTTTTTTAATTGTATTTAATCCTTTGTAACTGATTCCTTAGTTCTTGCAATAAGAGAAAATTATTTTGATTCCAATAAACATAATATTAATAGTATTTGTAATAGTTTTAATAGCTGTAGCAGTAGCAATTAGGGAAGAAGTAATCGTAGCAACAAAAACATATTGAATTATTGACTGAATCTTATAAATAGAGGTAGTGATTGACTCTCTTGCTTAGAGCTCTCGCCATCTTGCAGGGATAAGGAAAATTGATGCAATACAAATAATAATAGTGATAATGCTGCTTGTGATGGTAGTGATAATGATAATAGTGATAATGATGGTAGTAGTAGTGATGATGGTGATAATGAAGATATTGGTAATGGTGAAAATGATAATAATTATAATTTATTGATCTAACACCCCTTCCCTGAATAGGGCTCTGCTCATGAGTGGCGGTGATGCGTCAAAAAAAATTATTTAAAAAAAAGTCTGGGTCGATTCTTCGTACGGATACTAGGTAAAACATACCTAAAAAGTTCCCCTCCTACAATGGGGCAATGCCCTTGAGATGCGAACTTTAAAGGAAAATGATTACAGTACATGTTGTAGAAAATATGGAAAAAAAATGTTAAGAGATAATTGTAGAAATAAAAAAACAAACATTTAAGTCAATATTTATTTAAATTTTATACAATGTGTACACTAATTACAATAACAAATTAATTAAAATCCCTGTCATCATCGTCATCATCATCCTTATCGTCATCATAATAGATCCTTCCAAATTCGGAATTTTTCAGATCATAGAGACTGGCTGCCTGATCACATGGAAATGAGTACTCGGGGAAATCACAAGTCAAAGTTTCTTGGTTGAAAATAGTTTGATTTCCACATATAAACGAATATTGGTATGTATCTAAGATCTGAGTAATATATATATATATATATATATATATATATATATATATATATATATAATATATATATATATATATATATATATATATATATATATATAATATATATATATATATATATATATATATATATATATATATATATATATTATATATATATATATATATATATATATATATATATATATATATATATATATATATATATATATATATATATATATATATATATATATATATATATATATATATATATATATATATATATATATATATATATATATATATATATATATATATATATATATATATATTTAAGAAAAGGGAGCCCAATTTTATTTTATATTTTTAAACATTAAGAACTAAAATAATTAAAAATATTTTAGTTATCCTTTAAATTAAAAATATTAACCAAAGAAAATAACATCCTTGGCTAACTAAACTAATTTTAAATATTCATTTCAGAAATTAAAAAGACTTGTTTTAGAAACTTGTAAACCTAAAATTTTCACAAATAAGATAATAAACGAAATTAAAAGGAACTTACATTGCCATTTTCATCAGGGATCGGGAGACAAATGTGGAAAATGCGGCAGAAATTATCTACATCAGCGTAATAGCCATAGGGTCTGTTTTCACATGAAAACGTGGCGCGCACTTCTCCTGTGATATATTCATATCCAGAAGGAAAGACGTAGGCCATTCGTGCACTTGTTGCCGCGACGAGAAGGGCAAAGGTTAGCAAGCAAATGTTTTTCATTATTTATTCTGAGGAAAAAACGAAATATATATATATATATATATATATATATATATATATATATATATATATATATATATATATATATATATATATATATATATATATATATATATATTATATATATATATATATATATTATAAAACAAAGTTAACACCATCTACAATTTACAGGTGGGGGGTCCCGACTACATTGTAGGGTAATCGGAGTGCCTGTGTGTGGAGTGTGTGCCCGTACCTACCCAAATAATGCAGTTTAGCATCGATATCGACGAAATAGGGTAAAAGAGTAAACCAGCCAAATTCGGTGAGTGATGTGATGAGAGAGGTAACGTCACGGGTATGCCGAATATCGAGAGTATTCAAACTTTAATGTTTGCGCAAGTAATATGGAAAAGTTACGACAGAGTTTGATACGCGACGACTGTATAGCAATCAAAACAATTTCGGCTGAAGGGTATGGCCAACGCCAACGGGGTCTTCCATACAACCATTGGAAGGGTTTTACAAAGGTACGAGTTGATACATGCTCACAGCAGGTGGCCTGGCCAAGGTAGATCACGGGCAACAACGGCCGTAGAGGACAGATATATCTATGTGCAACACCAAGTGACTATCGCATCGAGCTTCAGTCTGTCCATCAGATCCTTGCTAGCACGAATACCATTCGAGGTCGCCTCGCGGAACATGGTTATCACTTACGAAGACCGGAAAGAGGGCCTCTGCGCACCAGGGAGCACCAAAGAAAAAGGATGGCTTTCG
>SEYY01021856.1:15000-17500 GCA_009176605.1 Armadillidium nasatum
ATAAATTAAGATAAGATTCATTTCAAGGTAGAAATGATGATAATTCAAAAGTTGAAGATAAAGAGAAATATAAAGAATAAGATAAAAGTAAAAAGTACGGTCTAAGAAGAACCAAAAAATAGAGAAAGAGTTAAAGATAATGATAATGATAAAGATGTTGAAAAAGATAAGGATAAAAATAATGATAAAGATAGCGAAAAACATAAAGACAGATAAAAATAATGATAAAGGTAATGAAAAAGATAAAGACAGATAATGGTAATGATAAAGATAATGAAAAAGATAAAGACAGAGATGAAGATAATGATAAAGATAATTAAAAAGATAAGGATAGAGATGAAGATAATGATAAAGATAATGATAAAGATAATGAAAAAGATGAAGACAAAGATAATGATAAAGATAATGAAAAAAATAATGAAAAGATAAAGACAGATAAAGATAATGATAAAAACAATGATAAAGATAATGAAAAAGATGAAGATAGATAAAAGGATAAATATGAAGATAAATTTAAAGATAAAGTTATATATATATATATATATATATATATATATATATATATATATATATATATATATATATATATATATATATATATATATATATATATATATATATATATATATATATATATATATATATATATATATATATATTACATTTCATCAAAGCATTAAGTAAATGGCTTTTCGCTACGCTGATACAAATCAAATCATAAAAAAGATGGATATCTAGGATACCTAGGTGAGATCGAACCGACTCCTCAATCAAGTGGGTCACATCGCATTTGTGAGTCTTCCAGTTTTTCTTATCTAGGAAACCCTAGTTATGCTAAAATAAAATCAGGACAAAATTTATTCAAATTTTGTGAACTTTAAAGAATATACGGAAATTTTTACCATCAAACAAATTAAAAATTAAAAATTTGATTTTTTGTTTTTTTGTATTGAATTAAAGAAACAAAAATTTTTAAGATTTTAGATCTAGAATAATTTTCTTAATAAAATCATTAAAGAGTATTGAACAATATTTCCCTGCTTGAATAGTTTCTACGGAAAATGCATCAAATATTCTATTTTCATTCGATGCAACAACAACCTCAAAACTTGTCTTTTAAACAAGAATCTTTAAAAAAAAACATAGAAAATATTAATAAAATTACTCTCGAAACTAATAATAGGGTCAAGTTCTCCAAAGTTAAGAAGGAAATTTTGTTTGTATTTAAGGACGTTAGGTCTGAGTCAAGGTAATGTAGGTTCTATAGTTCACACAGTGAAACCATTAATTAACAACTTTATAATTTCCTCATCCTAATTTATAGTACCTGGGTATAATGAAGCAAAGATTATTTCTCCAAAATCTAAAATAAACTCATCTTCTACAAGGTGAATGAGGTGAATCAAAGTAAACATTCTTCATAGCAATTGAACAGCATTTTTTGAGTTTAAAAAGAGTGTCAAGAAGGAAGGGGAAGTAAAAGGAGTTTATTATATTTCATTTGATGATTATACTTTTCATTAACCTTTTATTTTATACTTTGGATTTAAAATGGAAGCTTAAACAGGATGTTTTTTACATCCATATTCCTAACTACTTTTACATTTATAAATATATATTATATATATATATATATATATATATATATATATATATATATATATATATATATATATATATATATATATATATATATATATATATATATATATTATATATATATATATATATATATATATATATATATATATATATATAATATATATATATATATATATATATATATATATATATATATATATATATATATATATATATATATATATATATATATATATATATATATATATATATATATATATATATATATATATATATATATATATATATATATATATATATATATATATATATATATATATATATATATATATATATATATATATATATATATATATATAATATATATATATATATATATATATATATATATATATATATATATATATATATATATATATATATATATATATATATATATATATATATATATATATATATATATATATATATATATATATAATATAATTTCGTGTAAATATAATTACTTAAATATTATATTTACTTCCTTGCTTAAAAAATTCCAAAAAAACTTGAAAATCGAAACATAGGTCAAAGGTCATTTGGGTCACACATCAGAAATAATGGAAAAGTTATAATAATAATAATAATATTAATAATAATAATAATAATAATAATAATAATAATAATAATAATAAGAATAGTAACAAATATGTTAATAACATAATAATATAATAATAATAATAATAATAATAATAATAATAATAATAATAATAATAATAATAATAATAATAATAAAATATATGATAAATATAATAATAATAATAATAATATATAAATAATAATAATAATAATAATAATAATATAAATAATAATAAATAATAATAATAATAATAATAATAATAATAATATAATATTA
>SEYY01021856.1:37500-40000 GCA_009176605.1 Armadillidium nasatum
TTGAATGCAATGGATTTGATGGCATGAAAGATCAAACTAAAAGAATAGTTGGAACTGAATTGGAAGAACATTATGTTATTATAAAAGAACCAGTTGATATTCACATGACTCATGTTACAGCAGATTCTGCCAAAGCCCGATGTATTACTGATAAAATAATAACTTTCTTAATTGATTCTAATAACGAGATTTCCCATAAAGCTATTCTTTGAAATGGGACTCTAGTTAACATTGGAAAAGTTGGTGGAGAGTTGAGACTAATTTAAATATATTTGGAAATTCAGATACAGTGGTTAATTTGCCTCTTACATGCAAATGAACTTCCATTCAAACGCATTTTCGAGGCAATCGATTGAGAAACATCAGTACTAAAAACTTTTAAGAGTGCCATTGGAAATAAAATTAAAGATGTAAATAAGCTGGAGATAGTTGATTTTGAACTTGTAAACAACAACCTTGAAAAAAAAATCCCCGAAAATATCGTTAAAAAATTAGCACTGACCAAAAATATTTGTTCGATATGTGAATTAGTTTAAAATCATGGGATATATCGCCATCATTAGCTAAGAAATCTCCAAGCACCCTTCATCATGCCAGATGGTTAACAAAACCAATCAGGATCTTACGGTTATATGTTTCCATAAAACATTCAAATTTCTTTAAAATCTAATAAATATAATAATGTATATTTACGCACCAGTGCGGTTTTAAATAAAGTCACATCCAAAGGCAACTGATGGTGCATATCATTTTTGATACCTGATGTGCTTACATTAAAAACATGTTGCGATTATGGAGCGTGTACTAGGAAACAACTCGTACTTTGCTCATCTTGAGAATGTATTAATTGCAATGTTAGCGGACAAAAGAAAAGAGATTTAGGTGTTCGACGAACTATTCAAGCAAGAGCAAGGAATTCCAATGCAAGAGTTTATAAACTCTCTAAAGCACTGAACTTTAATGCAGATGATTATTCAAACATAATTAATTTTGGAAAGGAAACATTCACCAAGCCACCTGTTTTAAAAGATTTAACAATTGATGAAATTTTTTTTTTTATAAATGAGGCAATTATCATTGTTTTGTTTCCATGCCACATCCAGGGTGAAGAGAATGCAGTAAATGTAGTTACACAAGCGTCACAAGTATGAATTGTATATGAAAACAGACATCAGTATATTTTGAATGTAATACAGTTCAGAAAAGAACTTTAGGAAATTCTACAGCAAAAAACACTGGTCCCAATAACCATTTAGATTTATTAAAAGGTAAATGTTAAAGAGTTCTCTTGTTTGTTTGCTTGCTTATTTTTTAAAATTTCTATGTTAATAACTTTAATTTTTTTTATAATTTTATTATTAATATTATATATATATATATATATATATATATATATATAATATATATATATATATATATATATATATATATATAATATTATATTATTATTATACAGTCTAAAGTAAAAATAAAGGGATGAAATTTAAATATTGTTGATTTCTATTTAATTAATCTTAAAATTGAGGAGATAGGGGTTTGGGAATGGTATTTATGGGTATGTATGTCTTTGATGTGTGCGTATGTAAAAATATGTCTTATACCTTATTATCAACTTCTGAGCTAATGTTAAAAGAAAGAAGATTTATTTTTATTTATTTTTCTAATTTTTCAGAAGAAGGAGAGTGTTGTGCGAGGGGTAGGGGATTCTCACAATCATATAATTTGACATATAATGTTACAACATCATCCTGACGTCCGTGCACTCCGTAGTTTTTTGAAAAAATGTTTTTACCCACCCTAAAATATATATATATATATATATATATATATATATATATATATATATATATATATATATATATATATATATATAATATTATATATATATATATATATAAAAAAAAAAAAAAAAAAAATATTGATTTTTTTTTTTTTTTTTTTTTTTTTTTTTTTTTTTTTTTTTTTTTTTTTTTTAACCATCTTAAGTGACTCAGGATTACAAGCAGTCCGCAACATCCTCATTACTTAGGACTAAATAGGGGAAGAAACCGTGTCATATTGTACTTGAATTTTCGCATGGGAAGAACGTTGTTAGTTAGTAGCGTGAGTTTTTATTGCTGTTAAGAAGTTGTTAAAAGTTTTTTGCCTTTAAAAAACTGTTTACTTTTATTTTGCCAACAATCAAACATAATTAATACAGCATATACTGATTCTTGAAATCACTTTCAAAGTAGTAAAAGTAACAACTGCAATGCATCTGTAGAAACTGAGAGGAAAAAAAAAGTTGAATACAAAACACTAAAGCAAAGAAACAAATTATCAGTCAAACAAAAATTTTACCAATCAATCAATATGGTTACTCTATCATATTGAAATTCACTTTTTACGATAAAATGATAATACTTTAATATTTTGAAATTCCATCTTCTTCTTCTTTATGTTTATTCTCTTAATCTTCTTCTTCTGCTCTTCCATCTTCTTTTTCACAATACTCTTCTCT
>SEYY01021857.1:7500-15000 GCA_009176605.1 Armadillidium nasatum
ATAAATATTACAAGCTAACGTAAATATTTACTTTTGTATTAACAACCTATTAAAGAAAAAGTAAAAATATTTACGCATTTAAAAGTATGAGAAACAATTAGTTTTACTATTATTGCACAAAAGTATAAATATTACAAGCTAATGTAAATATTAAGTAAAAAAATATTAAGTAAAAAGTAAAAATATTTACGTATTTAAAAGTATGAGAAGCAATTAGTTTTACTATTATTGCACAATGCAAGAGAAATTTTACCTTTAATTACTTGTTGATAGTTTTGCACTCAATATTGAAACAAACATAAGTGATGCTTATATTCACAGTTAAGTTCTATCTCTGTCTAAAGGTTGTTACTCTATTCATTTCTTTCAGGTAAGAAAGAAATGAAGTAAATCCTGAGTTTCTTTCCAAAGGGAAAAAATCAGTTAGGCTTACAGATATACCTAACCTGAAGCAGTGACAAGGACTTTACTTTATCATTGTTTTGCTTTACAGAAAAAAAAAAAAAAAAAAAAAAAAAAAAAAAAAAGGGGGGGAAGGGTTTCAGACTTTAGTAATTCATAATGTATCGCTTTAAAGAATTAAATCTTTATTCGTATCCACTTTAATTTTTTTTCTCATGTTTTAATAATTTTAAAATTTATTTCTTTAAATTTCCTAAGACGTCGACTTTATTTTGCATATATTATAAACAATTTAGGAAATATTGTAAAATGATTTTACTACTATCAATGCATTCTAAGTACATGCAAGTACAACTATTTTATTATTAAACAAATTTAGCTTCGTATAATTAACAAATATAAAAAATCAGTTTCAAAATTTATATAAATATTTAATAATTCACTTCATTTTAAAACTGACATAAATTTTGTTAAAATTAAATGAGAGTTTAATTTCAGTTCAAATATAAAATTCACTTAAAATTAAAAAATGGACAAATATATAATGTGGAGCAGCAAATAGTTCAAACTACAATTTGACCAATCTCTCTCTCTCTCTCTCTCTCTCTCTCTTTCTCTCTTTCTCTCTCTCTCTCTCTCTCTCTCTCTCTCTCTCTCTCTCTCTCTCTCTTCTCTTTCTCTTTCTCTTTCTCTTTCTTTCTCTCTCTCTCTCTCTCTCTCTCTCTCTCTCTCTCTCTCTCTCTCTCTCTCTCTCTCTCTCTCTCTCTCTCTCTCTCTCTCTCTCTCTCTCTCTCTCTCTCTCTCTCTCTCTCTCTCTCTCTCTCTCTTAAAAAAAAAAAAAAAAAAAAAAGAATATTAAGCTAAAAGTAATCCTATGTTGGATTATATTATATTTAATCAATATTGGAAATATATTATAAATCCAATATAGGATTACTAATAAACTTTGAAGGTGTGGTAATTTTTATCAGTAATAATATTTGATTAAAAAAAAAATAAATAAATAAAACAATCATTTTCATTAAAATGAAGTTAGACCTCTGATTAGTTATTTTATATAATAAAAAATTATATATATATATATATATATATATATATATATATATATATATATATATATATATATATATATATATATATATATATATATATATATATATATATATATATATATATATATATATATATATATATATATATATATATATATATATACAGGGTTTATCCCAATAAGTTTCCATACATAGGAGTTTAAACATATGTATTTTTTTTTTCAGATATCCAATAAGATTTATTATTAAAAACGACCATGTTTTTTTCTGCCCCGATAAGAAATACGAAAAGATTGGATATCAGTTGCTTCGTTGCCACCACTTTTGCGTCGAAGTGAAAGGAGTAATGAAGGGAGTAGTCATTAGTATAGGAGTGGATAAATGGTGACGTAAGAGAGAGAAGATCACTAATGAAAAGTAGAAAAGTAGGACAGATCTCTGAGAAACGAAAAAATTTATAGATTAAAAGGAAGAACGGTGGCCGTCTACAAGAGCTGTTATAGAACGACCAGAAAGGAAATCAGGGAAAAAAGCTACAGGGAGAAGGATAAATTCCGAAAGAGGGAAGTTAGGAAATCATATCTTTGTGCCAAACTCTGTCGAAGGATTTCTATTTGTCTAGCACGACAGCAAAAAAAATTCACCGAGATACCGTAGATTCAAAGCTCACAGACCAAAAATCAGAAAGAAAGGAAAGAAGATCACGAGTAGAATGAAACCATACTAGCGATCAGAGGAAAGATTAGAAGAATTGAAGTGTTTTCAAATCTTCCTGTTGAAGGATAGATTCGAAAACTTTAGAAATAACGGAGGCTAAAGAAATAGGACGATAGGAAGAGAGTTAAGAGCAGCCAATTTCTCCTACACAGGGTGAATGTGCTCACGTTTCCAGCAAGAAGGGAAGGTTGAAGTGGAGAGACAGAGACGAAAGAGTTTACCAAGGCAGGGTGCAAGCTCGGAAGTACAAGTTTTGAGAACCACAGAAGGAATACCATAGGGACCGTACAACTTCTTAAGAGTTAAATTCAGAGAGAGAAGAAATGACATCTTTAGAAAAAATTACAATTTTAGGCATAAATGAGTTGGAGGGAGTTGAAGGAGGAGGAATAGCTATAGAAGCGTCTAAGGTAGAAGAGCGTTTGAGTGAAGAGTTCAGTTTTTCTTGAAGGAAAAAGGCAGTTGTATCGTCGGGAGATACTACAATAGGAATAGAGGAAGAAGTAAAGTTAGATTTGTTATATATTTTAAAAATGCCAGAAATAGCAAGAGGAAGAGGAATCAGAAAATTATTGCATTATGACGGAGAAATGAGTTTTTGTTGTCACGAAAAATAGATTTTCCAAGATTCCAAGATGAAATATAAGTTGAATGAGTTCCTGTGGCTTGAAGACTTCGATAATCTATGAGAGCAGCATCCCTATGGCGAATAGAATGATAAGATGAAACAATGTTTGTTAATTTTAGTTGAATAGAAAGAATATGGACGTTCGCTTCCACGCCAGAGTGAAACACCTCGGTTGTTCCCTCGGAACATATTGAGGGATACCTCCGACAGAAATACTAATCTCTCATTGAGAAATTAGAGAAGTACAATCGCAAGTCAAACAACTTAGCATAACCGAAGTGCCAGAAACGTCTCCTCTCCAAATGCGTGGAGTCGTTCTTGCGGAAGACTTGAAGATACAGAAAAGGAAACGGAGGTATGAAAGTGAATAGAAGAAGTCAGAGGAGGAAAGAATTTATTTAACAGTATAAGGAGAAGGATAAGAGGTCAAGAAAAGATCAAGTATGTTGGGTTCATCACCAAGGTGATCAGAGATATGGGTACGGAGTTTTACAGTCTGTTCAAGGTTTTATGGATAGAATAGTCGAAAGCGAGTTCACCTGTAAGACCATGAGAACTAGATGAATGTCTTTGGCAATGGTGAACATTGACATCACCTAAAATGATGATTTCGGAGAAAGGAGAAGAGGAAAGAATGTTCTCTTTTTTAGAATTTAAATAGTCAAAGGATTTTTTATAGTCCGTAGAATTAGAAGATAAATAGACAGAACAAATAAATTTAGTAGTAAAAATGCAAAGGAGATTAAGCCATAAAATAGAGAATTAAGAAGACTCTAAATTAGAATCAAAAGAAAACACAACATCGTTGGGCACATATTCGAAACATCCGCCTTTGACTGAAAACTGAGCATAGAGAAAGTAGGAGATGACAGAATAAGGTTGCGGTCATAGAACCCAAGCACCTGAGTTTCGATTTAGAACAAGATATGACGTTTAGAAGAAGAGAGGTGGTGTTCGACAAAGAGGAAATTAGTACCATCTCCGTCATCGGACTCTAAAAACTCCCAAGCGTGTGTATATATATATATATATATATATATATATATATATATATATATATATATATATATATATATATATATATATATATATATATATATATATATATATATATATATATATATATATATATATATATATATATATATATATATATATATATATATATATATATATATTATATATATATATAATATTATATTAGGTATCCCAAAAATAAAATTTGTAAACAAAAATTTTATAAAATAAAAGGTAGAAAATAGAAGAAAAATGCTCGTGATTCTTGTCACCTAACGAAGAAAAATGAGGATGTTTTATAGCATTACTTAAAGGATTTTGAGGATCTTAGAGCCACAGCAAATAACACACAGCGAATTAAGCTTAGTCTTATTAAAATAGATGTTTTGAACTCTGAAAGATATAGTCAATATATAATTATTACACTAGCATTTACTCTTTCTTCAGGTAGAGGGTTCGTTTATTATTCACTTAAGAACATTGAGAAGAGTATATATATATATATATATATATATATATATATATATATATATATATATATATATATATATATATATATATATATATATATATATATATATATATATATATATATATATATATATATATATATATATATATATATATATATATATCGTATGCTATGAAATATTATAGTATCATTATTAATTTAAGCTGTTCTTGGAAATTTGCAGAAATAATTTTACATAATTGTGGTGTAGAATAGTATAAGTTTAAAACGATTCGTAATGCATAAATTATAGGAGATATGGAAAGACTGGAGAACATTATCAATGCAAAACACGAGAAATCATAAAAAGAAGCGGAGCAATAGGATCCTTTTAAGTTTAGTTCTATCCAAAGCAACGAGTCGTGGCTTATTCCAGCAGAAATGCAAATAGTGGAGAGCAGTTATAACAGACATTGGAGGATTAATTTAACAAGTGATGAAAGTGTTCATATTGTAACTTCATTAAGCGAAGGCTATGCAAATAGCAGAATAGGAAGAAGGTTTATTGTGTCACATGCATCTATTTCTGGAGTGATTCGATGATATAAAGAGACAAACGATCATACCAAGAAACCAGGGCAAGGCAGGTCGTTTGAAATAACGGGACTGGAATATTGTTTTATAAAGATGCGAAGAGTTTAATATTGCTTTGCTACGGAAGAAGCCTTCAAAAACAGATGGAGAACTTTCATGAGATCATGTATTTAGAACGAATACCATTAGGCGACAATATTCTAAACAAAATTACTCCCGAAGTATTGTAACTTTCCAATGTCTACTAGGGAAACATCGTGGAAATTTATTAACATTTCCAAAAGAATAAGTCAACTAGCATACTGATGATTAGACGAGAGGCTTATTTAAGGACAATATTGGATTGTTTTTATAGATAGAAGTAGTAAGAGGGGTGACATCTCAATCAAAATTTAACTCTGTCACCTTACGTTACGTTATCAAGACCTTTCTTTCAAGCCTCACGTGTTTTCATTAGGCTATTTGGCAAGCCGACGCCCATATGTGACTCCTTTTTGAATGGGTAGCCCTTAAGTGGTTGGTGGCGTGGCCCAGCACCCTAATTTTTTTTTTAAGCCACTTTCTTGACCCGTTTTCAACATTTACCCTTATTCACGTTTCCTTCCTTGGTTTGTATATTTGGTGGCGAAGCCTCCAAGTTGTAGGGTTTAAAGGGGTATACTAGCCCGAACACAATTTTTATTATTCATCCTCAAGTTGAGTATTTCAGCTTTTTTTTTTTTTTATTGTTATTGTTATTGTTATTATCTTTTATTATCACTTTTATTATAATTAGTGGTTATTTTTTTCTAATTATTATTTTATATATTTCACAAGTTTTGTTTATATAATAATAATAATAATAATAATAATAATAATAATAATAATAATAATAATAATAATAATAATAATAATAACGGTGAGGAAACGAGTAGTGAAGATGATAAAGAAACAATTATATTAATTTTAATAAACAATGTAATAAGAGGAGAACCATGATAATAAAAAGAAAACAGTTACTATAGAAACATCAAATGCGTGTGTGTGTGTGTGTGTGTGTGTGTGCATGAACGTGAATGGATGTGCGTGTATGTGTTCGATATTTTCTTGATCATGTGCTTGTATATGTTCGTATATTTATTTATGCGTAAAACATAAGAGCTTATTTAATAATATACTCCCTATTTCTATTTACAAACTTTTATAATTCTTTCCTTACCATATGGTTTACGATTTTACTTGGATCACAAATGCGTTTATTCCTATCTCACACATACAAACACTCACATGCACACGCAAACACGCTAGCACACAATCACATAAACACATACTGTACATACAGATTTACTTCGGTTCACTCTATCTGGGCTCAGATAATAATTTACAGGAAATTTACTAATATGAACACAGTGATACATTGAACAAGAGCATACATCACGTTAAAATGACATGATTATGCTAACATTCCAATAATTTTAATATGCGAATAATATGAAAGTGTAAGTATACACAGAGTTAATATTGTCACGACATGATTCATTAAACGTAGAAAACGTGTTTTTACAAATAATATACAAATTTCAGCATTACATCACTATTTCATTCTTCAAGAAATACATATTTTCATTCATTTTCATTATCAAACTAATATAATCTAAATCATGCTTTTCCTAACCATACTCAACCTAAAAAATCAATAGATGTATACTTAACAAACTTAATCTCAACTAACCTAACCAATCAGTAACGTTCACATAACAAATGTAACCTTCCCTGACGGAACTTCAACTAACCATACCTAACTAACGATTATCTAAGATAACATTCAAATGCAGTTAACATATCTCATAATATAGCTCCCGCAAGGGCTATGGTGGACTAGTTCTACTCCTAGCTCTATTCCAAATTTATCAATTTGAATAACTAAGACTATTTTAATTACATTCTAGAATAAAAATGTTTTGTTCAGAGGTTCCTCTCTTCCTTCTATTAACAAAACCTAACTCTGCTCTATTTTATCTTCGTAACATCATCTTTCTTCAAAAATAGACTGTACCTTTGACCTAAAAGTTTTTCTTAGCACCCTCTAGAGTTATATTTAAACTGATCGGACATAGTATTCTTATCTACAGTATCACAAAGAAGCATTAGTAGGAATGTTGTGGCAACCACCATTCTCCCGGTTGATTTTCTCATGCTTTATTTTTTCCAACATTTCAAACAAAATAACCTAGTACAATATCTCTCTGAGACCTCATTTTTTATGTAAAGTAAGCTGCAGCATAATTATTTCGCTCTTCTTTCATTTTTATGGTTATCATGGATAGAACTTTAACTATGTATTCTTAACTAGAACCTCATTCTCAGAACTACTATAATCACTTTTCTCTTTTGATATTTTTCAAACTCCTATATGGTGGTATTAGTAGGTAATTACTCAGTTTCTTTTACCCCTCTCAGCTATGTCTTATATTTCTCAAGAACAAGCTTTATTTCATGAAAATCCGTCTATTTTATCATTATATAAATTATTCAACTTTATCAAGACTTAATGAAAACATTGTTGTCGGTCTTTACATATTTTCAGGATAACCTAAACTACTACTAAATATATATATGCCCATCGTAAGTAACAATCTAAATCAATTTCAAAGGTGAAT
>SEYY01021857.1:22500-27500 GCA_009176605.1 Armadillidium nasatum
AGATGATAAGACTTTGCGCTAACCACTACACCACTGATGGTACAAAAAAGAATCCGACAGAACTGCCCCTGAATAAACGCCAGGATTGACAGTCCCAGCGGAATCCTCCGACCATACTCGGGTATAGGATTAACATGACAGAGCTCTATCCTCGCATTCCGCAGATTAATATGTTATACTGTAATTACCACAATAAACCGTGGAAAATAATTTGTATACTTTTACTTCTGCTAATGAGGATTCGAACCCTGGCCTCTTAGATGGTAAGACTTTGCGCTAACCACTACACCATCTTACCATATATATATATATATATATATATATATATATATATATATATATATATATATATATATATATATATATATATATATATATATATATATATATGTCATTTTAAATAGTTACCCAAAAATCTGAAATAACGTTTTCTTTAATAAAAAGTAGTTTAAAGCATTAACTTGTAAATTATGTTCATATTGTTTTAAATAAGGAAAGACAGGTAAAACCAGTGAATAAATAAAACCAAGTTTCTTTTTGTTGTAAAAGTAATTGTTATTAATGTATAAAAATATAAACTATTAATTAAAAAAATAAAACATTTAAAATATAATGTAAATTGTAAATTATTACTATAACAAATTCTTAATTTACTTTCCCTCCAAAATTTACTTTATTTTGGCGCTTTTTCTGATCTCATTTTAGCGCCAAACTTTAAGGTAAAACCATTATAAAAACTATTATAAAATATAAAATATATTTGTTTTATATTATATTGTATTATAATTTCAATAAAAAAAATGTTTATGTCATAATTTCGATTTTAATATATTTTATTAGGTAATGTTTAAATATATTATAAAAAAATATTTTGTAATTTAAATGTATATTATTTTGTATACTATTGCAATATTAATTTGTAAAACTTTAAAAATCATAACTTTGTAAGCCATTTTTGTTAAAAATAATAAAATAAAGTGGAAAACTATCTACTTTTCTTACACCTTCCCAAATATTGAGATAATTTTCAGAAGGTATAGAATAAGCAGTAAACTTTCACTTTACCCAAGGAGCCGAAGAAGAAACCGCTACTACAGCTCGAACTGTCCAGAAGAAGCCGTCCCAAGCAGAAGCCCAAAAGAAGCCGCTCCTACAGAAACCGAAGAAGACGTCCCAGAAGAAGAAGTTCCAACGCCTCTGCTACCAAAAGGAAACCCAGTTTGGCAGCCCATTTGCCCTCGACTGTGGTTCCTCCTTTGAAGTAGCCTTCCATCTGAGGCTACAGACGTTCCACAGGCCTGAAGAGAAGTGGTAGCTACCACACGCCTACCAGTCGGCATTCCACAAGGGGAACTTTGAAAACACCCAGCCTCCTGATCTATCCCCCTTCGCTACAACAAAGTGTAGTGACCTCCTGGACCATACATTGGTCACAACAGAGATAATTAGGTCACTATATAATAGGTGACCCCAGAGTGACACAGGGCTCTCTCTCTCTCTCTCTCTCTCTCTCTCTAATATATATATATATATATATATATATATATATATATATATATATATATATATATATATATATATATATATATATATATATATATATGTATATTATACAATTCATATTTAAAAATTTCCTATTTATTTATAAAAAAAATTTATTTAAAATTCTGTTTTAATTGACTGCTTTTAATTAATTCCTTCACACATAATTCATACTTAGTTAATTTTTCTACATTTTTTGTTCATTATTTTAGCATACCTTATAAAACCATTAGCTTTAGAATTACATTATTTACCTCTGGGTATTTGCGGATGAGTTAATTAAATACCTGTGCAATGCTTTGTTGTTTACTTAAGTAATGCAGGTAAATGAAAGAATCTTTTGGATTTTTATTTAATAGTAATAACAGAAATATACATGCATAAATACAAACACACAAACATATATATATATATATATATATATATATATATATATATATATATATATATATATATATATATATATATATATATATATATATATATATATATATATATATATATATATATATATATATATATATATATATATATATATATATATTATATATTTATTTTATTTTTTTATTTATTTATTCTATTGTTAGCCTTGAGAATGGGTTGAAGGTGTTCTCACCCGAAACTAGTCGACATTAGATTTCTTAAAAAATGCTTAAGTTCTTGATCCTTTTGATACTTATATATATATATATATATATATATATATATATATATATATATATATATATATATATATATATATATATATATATATATATATATATATATATATATATATAATATATGTGAGAGCGGAACAGTTTTATAAGTCTTTTAACCTTTGAATAAACCCTATCCAAAGGCGGGTGAAATCTGAGCCACCCAAAATATGAGAGCAGTACTCCATTCAAGGGCGGATGAGGCCCTTGTATAATTGAAGTAACTGCGAGGAAGGAAAAAATTCTCGCAACCTAAACAGAACTCTCAGCTTCTTTTAAGTTGCCCTAGCAACCATTGTGATGTGAGGTTTCCGTGACATTTTTTTTGTTTATGTAAAGGCCAAGAATATTTATATTGTCAACAGAGAGACGGGAAAACCAACGAAAGAAACAGAAAAGTTAAGAGGTGTCTTTGAGAGGAAGATTTCTAGAAGCTGAAATTATAAAGAGTTGAATTTCACAAGGTTGGGACGAATCCACTGGCAATTCTCTCCAGATCTGCAAGAATGGAATCGGAAATTTGAAGACGAGAGGTATTTCTAGATGCAAAGGCGAGAGAAGATTTGAAATGAATAGAAGAATGGAGAGTCGAGACATCGTCATATGAAAGGATAGGGTTAGACGAGCAACTGGTAAGATCATTAATGAATATTAGGAATAGAGTAGGAGACAAGACAGAACCCTGAGGAACACCACTATTGACAGGAAAGGAAGAAGAAGTCTCACCACCAAGAAAAGCCAAAATGGAACGATTATAAAGAAAGCTAGACATCAGTAAGCAAAGAGAGAGAAGAAACCCAAAGAGGTTTGGAGAGCAGTGACGCATGCCACACACGGTTGAATGGAATGGATATGTTAAGCGCCACCACATAAGTCTCCCCATGGTCCATAAGGCCAGAAGATCAAAGATCTGTGAGATAGGAAAGTATGTCACCAGTAGACCTCGAATGCCGAAAGCCATACTTGATCAGAAAGAAGGGAATGGGATTCTAGATGATCTAAGAAATGAGAGTTGAGAAGGGTTTCAAATATCTTAAACAGAATACAAGTGAGAGCCATAGGGCGATAGTTGGAAGGATCAGAGTGGCGACCTTTTTTCGCAATAGGTTGGACTAATGCGCTCTTCCAACACTGAAGAAAAGTACTAGTATTGAGGCACAGAGAAAAGTTGAACGAGGGATGGAGCTAGCTCAGAGGCGCACTCCCTTAAAACTCGGGGAGGAATGCCATCCGGGCCGCTTGCCTTCCTAACGTTCATAGATTTCAGAAGCCCATGCACCTGATCAAATGTAATCACAGGTAAAGGCATGGGGACATCTTAGATGAGAAGGAGTAGGAGGAGGGTTGCCGGAGCCGTCCAGGGTTGAATTAGAAGGAAACAGGAGGCAGAAGAGATTAGCCTTTTCAGTCGGAGTGTTAGCAACAGAACCATTAGAGCGGATAAGAGGAGGAAAGGAAGATTTACAGAAGTTGTTAGAGATGTTTTTGGCAAGAGGCCAGAAAGATTTATCAGAAGGAGAATTCAAGAGCTCAGCACTTTCTCTTAGTGAAAGCCAGTTTTGCTCGTCCAAGAATATTCCTGTAACGATTTCGAGCTGAATGAAAATTAGCAAGAGTGATAGGAGAAGGAGAATTTTTCCACTCTCGATACGCGATGTCTCTAGACTGAATGGCACGAGAGCAAGCGTGATCGAACCATGGATTTTGAGGAGAGCAAGATTTAGACGAAGATATGATGAACCTGCTCATCCCATTAACAATTACAGCCCCCACCTTATTGGCAGAAACCGAAGCGTCCTCAAAGACAAAGAAGTCCATCCAAGAATAGTTAGCATAGAAGTAACGCAAAGACTCCTAGTCAGCACGATCAAAGTGCCAGAAGATACGCTTAGGGCAGTTTGGAGCAGTTGGAGAGAAAGCTTGAAAAATAAGAGTAATTAGATTTTAGTCAGATTTACCAATATGTGCGAAGACACAGTATTTATAGAGAGAAGGTCTAGTAGTGAAACATGTCAAGAGTGTTTAAGAATTGGTTAGGACGATCCGGAATGTGTGCTGGTTCTTCAATCAGTTGCTCCAGATCGTTGAGAATGCTGAATCATTTGGTTTCATCCCATCCTGGATCAGTATGTGAGGAATTCAACCATTCACTATTATGTACATTGAAATCTCCTAAATAAAGGGCCTCAGTATTTGGATGTGAAGATGAAACAGTCTCGTGAGAAAAAATAGTTAGGTATTCAATAAAGGTAGAAAAATCTGTTCTTTTGGGAGAACAATAGCAGAAACACAGATTACCGCAGTAGTAGGAAGAAAGATTTTTAAGCCACAGAACATCGAAGTTAGGAGATTCAAAATTTACGAGACGCGTTACCGGAGTGTTAGTTTTTACATAGGCACAAACTCCATCCTTAGAAAGGAAATTATGAATAAGTTATAGTTGGATATATTAAACAAATTTCAGGAGGAATTCTTAGATATCTGGGGCTTGGACAAGAGCAAAAGATTTGGGTGAGTGTTAGAGAGGTGGTATTCTACAGAGGCCAAATGAGAAAGTAAGCCGCCGACGTTGGTAAAGTGTACAGAGAACCCACGCCTGCGCACACCCACCATTCTTAGTACACAATCACAATTAAATCAGGCGAATAGACAAACAAACAAGAAAACAAACAAACTGACAAGCAAACAGACAAAAAATAATCAAACAAACAAGTAGCAGACAAACAGATAAACAAAAAGAGAAACAAGAAAACAAAGTAA
>SEYY01021859.1:0-25000 GCA_009176605.1 Armadillidium nasatum
TCTATTTTTCCTCCGTATTTAATCTTTCTCTCTTCAAGGCTTCCGTCTGTGCCCACCTGAGGGATGTGCGTTAGGTCTGTGTTTGAATATTTTTTTTTTTTTAATTTTGTGTGTGCCCCCTCCTTGAAAAGGGCTATGCCCGTGAGTGGCGGTGTTCTGTAAAAAAAAAAAAAAAAAAAAAAAAAAAAAAAAAAAAAAAAAATTAAATTAATAACAAACTGAGTATAGAATCAGGCTTTAGCCATAAATAACTTTAAATGTAAGTTTAATTCATCTACAAAGTTTTTTTTTTTTCTTTTGTGGGTATTGAGCAACTAAGAAAGAGATATTAACCAATAAATCTGATCTCACCTGATAAAATATGGCTTCTTTCTTCAACATAAATCTTGGGTAGAACTTTGGTTTTAGGTACCCTAAGCTTCCTTCAGACTGTGGATGAGGGTTTGCTGGTGTATCTTCTTTTTTCCTTAGTGCTTAAACATCAAGTCTGTTAATGAATAAATATTTCGGGGCAGTAAATGCTCTTCTGCATCTACTATCTTAATTAGAATAAAATGTTGGTGTATAGACCATAGCTTTTTTTGTATCTAGGACCTTATATCTTTGCCATGCTATAGCATGAATGTTTATGAGTGTTTCCATTTTTGGAGAGATTTGCTCTAGGGATATTTTCAGTGGATTTTGTGTAAGATCAAATAATTGGATATCTCTCTTTCTAGTTAAATTGGTTGGATAAAAAATTTTTTATTTTTATTTTTATTTAAATGAATTATTTTATTAAGCTTTACTCTACTCTAGTTTTAAATTTTATATATGCTTTTACCAGAGTCATCTCCAATCTTTCAATAATATTTAGTAAACAGGGAAAATAGAACAATTTACTGATTTGTAAAAAAAAAAAAACTCGGAAATATAATGATTTGAAGTTCAATAAGAAACTAGGAAATATTAAATGATGACTTAATAAGAAAACTAGTTTTCTGTACAAGGGACTTGGTGATAGGCACTCTTTAAGTCTATTACACTAAAATATTTAAGATGAGCTATAGTGTTAACAAGGTCATCAGTCCTCGGAAGAGGATAGGGGTCTAGTTGAGTGTATCCATTAATTGTCTGTGAATTATCAATTGCTAATATTTTTTTTATTAATATTGTTGTTCACAACGACTACTTGAGCTCTCCATGGTAAGAAACTTTCCTCAGTATTTCCGTCTTGAAGCAGACGTTCCATTTCTTCCTTAATAAACTGAGAATCTGAGCTATTGTAACGTCTTGATTTTGTAGCTATCGGTTTGCAATTGGGTAGGAATGTTTAAAAACAGAGGATGAGGGCATATTGAGTATGAACTTAAACTGCATATATTAAGTGGAGGCAATTGTCCTAAAAAATGAAGATAACACTTTCATGTTGACACAGAACATCATGTCACAACAGTAATTCACTAAACAAGTTAGGCAAGACTCCTAATTTTATTTTTTTTATAATAATGATTAAGCATTTTAAACTTAACAAAACAATAACCAAGAGTCTCACAAGACAAAGAAGACCGTGCCACTGTCACTTTACCTCTCCTTGGAACAATGGACAAAGACAGGCTATTTGCTAAATCCTCACCTATATAACTATGAGTACTACCTGAGTCGATGAGAGCATTCACACTATGATTTTCAATAATAATTTCAACTCTAGATTTAGACAACCCTCTTGAAGCCGTGGATGAAGAACCAACAATAGATGCCAATAGAGAATCTGTGGCAGCAGATAATTGGGCTTCACTTCTACAAACATTAGCATAATGCCCCTTCTTTTGACATTTTCTGCAAACATCATCTCTTGCAGGACAGTAAGACCGAGGATGACGCTTATTTCCACAGAAATAGCACTTCTGATTATACATTTTAACACTTTGTCTGGCCGCCGCAGCAGTAAACTCTGTTTTTTCATTAGAACTGTTTGGAATATCATCGGTTGCAAGAGAATTTTCAATAGCTGAGAACTGATGCTGAGAGAGATGTGTATGAGGAGAATAGGAACTTGAATTTTGCTGGGCTATGTCCAAAGCACGTGCTTGTTGGAATGCTGATTGTAGCTCCAATAGTTTATTCTCTAACAACCTTTGACGAATGCAGATAGAATTTAATCCAGTTATGAATGTATCAAGAATGGCATCATCTCTATTTTCCTCAGAACTGACAGCTCTAAAGTTGCAGTCAATACTTAATTATTTTAAGACCTGCAAAAATTCATCTAAATTCTCTCTACTTTGCTGTCATCGAGTGGCTAGGTGATGTAGAGCAAAACTTTCAATATTAGGTGAAGCGAATGTTGGAAATCATTGCGAATATTTGCATATGCGAATGCGAATATTCGGTCTATCTCTAGTATATACACTAGATAAAATAGAAAAAAAGTGTAAATAGTTTTTATAACGTGATATCTTTTTTTTTTCCTTCCTGAAACTATATAATTCAGTGCCTTAAAATTGCAAAAGAGTTTTTTTTATTAAAGTGAAATATGATAATATTTAAATCAAGCAATCTTATTTATTTAGTATAATAATAACTAATATGTAAATTACATGGCAGTATCCTACTCTTATTTGATGAAGAACAAAGTTTGAGGATATCGTAAAAGATGTATGTAAATAAGTTTGATCATCATTTATAAGACTATAAAATGTTGACAACTCGACTACGACAATAATCCAATTGAGAGCAAGTTAGGCCTGTGTTTGGAAATTCATAAAAAAACTAATTTTCCTTGTGAAAAGTTATGCTTTGTTTAAATTCAATTGAATAAATTGGTAAAGAGTTATTGATGGTAAAATGGATGTTAAAATAATTTTAATTAAGATTTTTAGAGATATGTACTTTTTGCTTTTCATTTTTAATGTAAGTTGCAGAAAACCCCAATTTGTCGTAATGAACGAAAACGGAAATTCAATATTTGTGGAACTTAAAAGAGTAGTCACTTGATTAATTTAATTTCTTAATATTGTTATAGTATTTTAGCCTAGGTTACTAATTTTCATAGATTTCTTTAGAAACTCGAAATTTGTTTATTTGTGAAAAGTTGTACCATGTTTTAAATTTATAATGTTTTGGTTTTTGTGAAGGGTTTGTCCCATTTTTTTTTTTCATACTAGTTTAATTAAACAGAACATGAAATATACACAATATAATCTACTTTCCATTTTAAAAGAGTTGGGAAAATAAAGTTTTGTTATTTTTAAATTTTTTTTGGCCAAGGTGAGCTGCATATTTTTATTACCACTATAAAAAAAAAATATAAGGTTTGAAAATAATGATTATGCTTAGTTGTCTCCAGCATGGTATTTAGTAGTTATTCATAATATAAACTGGAAATGTAATGTATATTGAAGAAAAAAAAAATGGTTCAAAAAGTCAAATTCAATAAATTTAAAAAAAAATTTTTAAAAATATAATTAGGCTGACTACACCGAACGTGCCTATGCCTTTTACCGATATAGGCAGAAAATGATGTTGCAAAAATTATCAATATTAATTTATCAATATTAATGTTGCTAGATATTTGGATATTTGAAATACTTAAAAAGTATATTTTAGTAACTTATTTTTTATTTTTATATAGGTTAGACCTATTTGTTGGCCTTAGTGTACATTTACCCCTTAAGTTTAGGTTACATTAAGTTGTGAACTAGTTTGTTAGTATTGGGTAAAGGTGGAGATTGTTTCTGAGTTTCGATTGTTAAAAAAAAAAATCGAAAATCGAAAATATCGGAGAAGCCTATCGTAAACAAGAGAGTTGCCAAAGGTAGTATTACTATACACACAATTATTATTACTTACTTTTCTAGCAGAACCTAATTCGACTTATCATAACCTGAACTACCGAAATTGCCGTAAAAAGAGGCCTAACCTACACAAGAATTTGCCGTAAAAGAGACCTAACGTGCACAAGAACGTTTGCACGACATAGTAGCCTAAGGCTAAGTATAGGTATGAAAATATTGATTAATCAGAAATATCGACATAAAAAAATATTGATATAAAAAATATCGAAACTCAGAAACAATCTCCACCTAAGCCTTAGTATTGATATATTTTCAGAATATTTTTTTCACCAAATTTTTTATACAGTACTGTTAAAGTTGCAGACAAAAACCAAGCAAGAAATCTATTTTTACTACCTTAAGTATATATATTTTAATTTAGCAAATTTGACTTTCCAACTTATTTTTATTTTTTTCTTCAATATATATTACATTTCCAGTTTACTTTTTAAATAATCAACTGAATACCATCTGAGATAAATAAAGCCTAGTAAACAGTGGAAAACAAATTTTGTAAGAATAAAATTAAAAATTTAATCTGGAGACGCATATAACATCATTTATTCATTTATTCAAGTAACAAATACCTATACTTTTCAAGGATAACATACGTCTTCAACAAATAAAATTTGCATCACTGCTATCCTATGTGCAAAAAAAAAAAAAAAAAAAGGTATGGTTGCCAAAATTACTGGACCATAACCTACTTAATTTTCAATATTGTCAGAATGTAAATTAATTTCTTAAGCCATAATTTGAAAAACAATTTTGATTTTATATATATATATATATATATATATATATATATATATATATATATATATATATATATATATATATATATATAATATATATATGGCTTAGGTGTAGATTGTTTCTGACCTTCAATATTTTTTTTATCGATATTTTTTGTCAATATTTTATTTTAATCGATACTTTTATACCTAACAAATTTCAGTTACCTTTGACTGTTCAAGATATAAGTGTAATTTGTTCTTTTCAGTTCAGATACCTTAAATTTAGGTTATGTTACAAACTATAAGTACATTAAAATTATTATTATTATTTAGGTTAAATTACAGCATCTTCGGTAGTTCAGGTTATGATAAGTCAAATTAGGTTCTGCTAGAAAAGTAGGTAATAATAATTGGGTAAAGGTGGAGATTGTTTCTGAGTTTCGATTGTTAAAAAATATCGAAAATCGAAAATATCGGAGAATCCTATCGTAAACAAGAGAGTTGCCAAAGGTACTATTACTAGACATAGACACAATTATTATTACTTACTTTTCTAGCAGAACATAATTCGACTTATCATAACCTGAACTACCGAAATTGCCGTAAAAAGAAGCCTAACCTACACAAGAATTTGCCGTAAAAGAGACCTAACGTGCACAAGAACGTTTGCACGACATAGTAGCCTAGGGCTAATTATAGGCAGGAAAATATCGATTAAAATAAAATATTGACATAAAAAAATATCGATATAAAAAATATCGAAACTCAGAAACAATCTCCACCTCAGCCTAATAATTGTGAGTACGTCTAGTGTAATAGGCCTCTGGCAACGTTCTTGTTTATGTTAGGCTTCTCCGATATTTTCGATTATCGATATTTTTGGACAATCGAAAGTCAGAAACAATCTACACCTTTACCTATATATATATATATATATATATATATATATATATATATATATATATATATATATATATATATATATATATATATATATATATATATATATATAGGTTCAAGCTCGAATGGAGGAATGTTTTCTGGAAAAAAAAATTAAAAATAATAAAAAAAATATATAAATATATATATATATATATATTTTTTTAATTTTTATATTTAAGTAAACTCCATGTAGCCCCTATATTTTGAGTGTAAGGTGCAGTTTGAGGATCCACAAAATTTTTACTGGGGTTCAAAGTAAGATGTTCAAAAAAATTGTTTTTTAAGCCATTTTTTGGGCTAAAAAACTTAAACTGGGTATTATACCCAGGGTATATCTACGGGGGGCTCTGCCCCCCGTACCCCCGACCCGTGAGTGATGATGATATTGTCGACTACTTTTCCATTTCTAAGATATGGGGTATTTTCCATTTTTTTTTTTAGAAAACATTCCTCCATTTGAGCTTGTGCCTATATATATCCATAAGACGGAGAAAACTAACCAATTTTTTGAAAATTTCAATTTTGGGAGTTGCAAAAAATCAGGATTACATAATAAAAGTATTTATAATTTTTTTTTGAATGGGAACCTTTCTGGATATTTTTATATAAAAAAAAATCTATGGAAATAAACAAATTACTATTTTTAAATTTTTTAAAAAAAATTGAAGGTAATGAAAAAATGAAATGGGGGTGGGGGGGAAATAACCACTTGTATGGGGGAAAACTGACCACTGCACATTATTTAAAAATAGCAGTTCAGTAGTGCTTTTTATTAATGTAAATGGACAAAAGTTTAGTAAAGCCAGTAGTGAGTCTTAATAAAAGAAGAAGAATGTATCCATTTCAAGGTAGATAAACTTACTTGCTACATGATCATAGGAATGGAAAATTGCAAATAAATGTTAGTTATTTTGGACAAAAAAAATTATATATATAATATATACGGTATATATATATATATATATATATATATATATATATATATATATATATATATATATATATATATATATATATATATATATATATATATATATAGCAAATAGTTTTTTTTGTAGGTTAAGCCTCTTGATTGTCTGTTATGTGCAGTTAATGAAAAGTGGTTTTTGGTTTGCTACATGATAATAGGTTTCCCGAAAATTTTGTTTCCAGAACATTGATATGTTGCTTCCACTAGAAGTTTATTTTTTCAAATGCACAAAATTTTTTCAATTTATTTTCACGCCATTTACTTCTTACCATTTGGTTTGTTTTCTTAAATTTATTTTTATTTTTAATCCTTAATTAATCCGTTAGTAACATATTAAGATGGTAACTATATATATATATATATATATATATATATATATATATATATATATATATATATATATATATATATATATATATATATATATATATATATATATATATATATATATATATATATATATATATATATATATATATATATATATATATATATATATATATATATATATATATATATATATATATATATATATATATATATATATAGTGTGTGTGTGTGTGTGTGTGGGGGGGGGTGGGATGTAGCGATGTTCAAAGCAATGCAAGTATCCTCCATTGGGCATAAACCGGGAGTGACAGTATGGTCAAGACCATTACGTTTCACTCCGTTGCCCTTTGGTTGGTTCCTTTTCGCGTTTCACCTTCTCAGAGGGTCTCTAGTGTACCCTCGCCTCATAGACTGGAGTGTCTATGCTCCCACTTCAACTTCCCCCGACTCCCTTCTCATGTTCCAAATTTACTAGCGCTTATTCGTACATTACCTATATAAAAAAATAAAAAATAAAAAAATATTGGTGAAACTCAAAACTGTGGGAATGGACCCTCGGAGTTTGCAGAGATCATTGCTACTAAAGTGATACTCCCTTGCATGGAGGCGTACATTCCATATTCTTTCCTTTCTACTAAACCTAACAAACTTTGGTTTAACTCTGCTTGTTCTCATTCCATTCTCCATAGGGATGATGCCTTAAGGCAACGGTTCCCAACCTGGGGTACGCGTACCCCTGGGGGTACGCCTGCTATCGATTGGGGGTACACCAAAAAATATATGGATTAATTAAAAAAGAATGTAAAAGGAAAAAATTAATAGAATATAGGTTACATAATATCAAATTACGATTTTAAATTATTGTTCTTTATATATATATATATATATATATATATATATATATATATATATATATATATATATATATATATATATATATATATATATATATATATATATATATGTATTGGAATTGTGTGTGTACGAAAGGGGTACGGAACATTATGAAGGGGTACACAAGGAAAAAAAGGTTGGGAACCGCTGCCTTAAGGGATTACCGTCGTCTTCAAACTCCAGAAACTCATTCAATTTATATTTCATCCCATAATCGTGCAAAATCTATCCTCTGCAACACCAAAAACTCTTTTCTTCGTTGAAATGCAATAATCACTTTGGTTCTTCTTCACGCTCTTCTTGGCATTTTGCAAAAAATGTAACTAATTTTGTTTCTTCCTCTTTCCCTCCTGTAATATCCTCAGACGCCATTTTGCCTTCTTCTAAAGCTGAATTATTTGCTCAGACTTTTGCCTCTAATTCCCTCATGAGGTTCTCAAAACTTTTGATTCTGGGCTTGTACTCTGATTTGGTAAACTATTTCGTCTGTCTTTTTGCTTCAACATTCCCTTCTTGCTGGAAACGTGAGCTCATTCAGCCTGTGCCGAAGAAAGGGAACCCCTCTCGACCCTCCAACTGCTGTCACATTCTTTAACCTCCGTTCTTTTTAAAGTTTTTGAATCTCAAGAAATTTGAAGCATCTCAATTCTTCAAATCTTATATCTGATCGCTAGTATGACTTCCATAAGAAACGCTCTACTGGTGATCTTTTTCTATTCTCTCTGACTCTTGGTCTTCCTCTCTACGATATTTCGGTGAATCTTTTGCTATCGCACTGGATTTCATTTCGAATCGCTTTGATTTCTAAACTTTCCTCTTTCAGAATTTATCCTTCTCTTTGATTTTCTTTCTGGTCGTTCTATAGCTGCTGTTGTAGATGACCACCATTCATCCTTTAAATCTGCTAATAGTGGTGTCCTATCCCCAAGGCTTTTTAAACTTTTAATTAATCCTTTCTATTACTTCATTACCTATCCGATCCTATGCTGATGATCTCACCCATCATTACTCCTTTCAGTTTGAAAGGCGCCTCCCAGCAACAGTTAATTGATGCTAGAATGTTGGCCTTGGAATATCTGACCTCTGATTTTTCTTGCACTTCAAATTGAGGAAGAGAAAACATAGTCTTTTTCAATACCTCAAAAACTCAGTTCCTCCATATCTCTACTCAAGACTATCTACTACAAAACTATGATATCTTCTAAAATATGCAACTCAAGCCTTCATCTGTCCTTAATAATCTCTAGTAGTCTTTCTTGGAAGGATCACATTACTTCTTTTTCTAAACAAGTTTCTAAGAGGTTGAGTGTTCTGAGGCACATTCATGATTTTTTTATGCCAATCCAATTGCTTTCTCTTTATAGGGGTGTTGTTCTCCCCTGTTTGGAATATGCCTCATACATCTGGAGTAGTTCCACTCTCACAGCTCTCCTTAACAAGGTGGAATCTGGCGTTTCGTCTTAACTAATTCTCTCCAGTCTCTTTCTCTTCTGAACTCTTCTGTTGCTTTTCTCCTCCATTGAGAACACGATTTTCTAGTCTTATCCTTTCTCTGTACAACTGTCTGATCCCGGACTTAACAGCTATGCCTAATCTTATATGTACTCAATTGGTAAAGTCTGGAACACACTCCCTTTTTCTGTTTTTCCAACTTCTTTTGGCTTGCACACTTTCAAGAGCCGTGTATGGGTGCATGTTGTTGTTTAACGATTAGGTTCTGTATTGACCTAACTTTGGTGGAAATTAGTAGGTTTCTAGTTTTTACCCACCAGAGGAATATATATATATATATATATATATATATATATATATATATATATATATATATATATATATATATATATATATATATATATATATTTGGAGCCAAGATAGAGAGAAGTTAGGAGAGGTGATAATAAGTTTTGCTGAAAAGCTAAAGGAGGTGGAATTGATCGTGAATGTTGAAAAGACAGAACTGTTAATAATTAGAAGGGAGGAGGAGGGAGAGGAGCTTGTGCTGAAGGTGCATGGCGAGGAGGTGATTGTGGTAGAGAGATGTGAGTATTTGGGGAGGGGAAAATATTCACAAGGGATTTCACAGATTCAGATGGAGGCGAGTGCTGGCCCCACTGACAGGCCCCTAGAGCCTTACTTGGATCGGATATATATATATATATATATATATATATATATATATATATATATATATATATATATATATATATATATATATATATATATATACCAGTATATTCTTAAGTTAAAAATTGGTATCGGTAAAAATTTTGGTATCGCTCCATCCCTAATATATATATATATATATATATATATATATATATATTATATATATATATATATATATATATATATATATATATATATATATATATATATATATATATATATATATATATATATATATATATATATATACACGCACACATGCACATACACATACACAAAAACAGCTGTAAAAAAAAAATTTTTAAATATTTTTTATAACTTCAATGATCCAAAGCAACCTTACTCCTTCTCATGAGACTATCACTTCTCATCCAAATGCTGAAGTCCTCAATTTAGGGGATTTCAACATAAACTAATCAGAGTGGTTGGGTTCCTCTCATACTGATACAGGTGGGAGGGAGGCCAAATCATTCAACATTCTTAATGATCTGGAGCAGTTTATTAGGGAACTAGTACACATTCCAGATTGTCCTAACCAATTCTTGAATACACTTGATTTATGCTTCACCACTACTCCAAGTTATAAATACACCTTTTTCCCTCCTATTGGTAACTCTGACCATAATCTTATAGCTCTTATAATACTTTCTCTCCAACAGCTCCATCATGCCCTAAACGTTCTTTCTAGCACTATATTCGGGCCAATTGGGGGGCATTGCTTCACTTCTTTGCTAACTATCATTGGAGTGAATCTTGCTTTGACTCAGGGGATACTTCTATCTCTGCTGAAAAATCGTTGCAGGGATGTTCTTTAATGGACTAAGCATATTTTTATAAAAAGGAAGAGCTATGACCTTCATGGCTCTCCTACTGATAAAAATTTCTGTCCTCTTGTCAAAAATATCTCTAAAAACTTCTGTAAATCTGCCTTTCCTCCTGTTATTCGCACTGATGGTTCTGTAGCTAATAATAATAATATTATTATTTTTCTCTTCGGCCTCCTTTTTTCATCTAATTCCACCCTGCTCTATGGTCTTCTGCCTTTAGGGACTATGGGGAGTCTTGTGTGGTGGCGCTTGACATATCTAAGGCTTCTGATCGGGCATGGCATGCGTTGCTGCTCTCCAAGCTCCCTTCCTTTGGGTTTCCTCCTTCCCTTTGCTTCTTTTGTCTAATTTTCTCTCAGATCATTCCATTTTGCAACTTGTAGATGGAGTGACTTCTTCCTCCTTTTCTATCAACTGTGGTGTTCCTCAAGATTCTGTTTTATCTCCAAATCTATTCTTATTTTTCATTAATGATCTTCTTAACTGCACTTCTAACTCCGTTCACTCTTATGCTGACGACTCAACTCTACATTCTTCTACTCATTTCAAATCTGCTCCTTCTTTTGCTTCTCGTCTTCTACTTTCCGATTCTATTGTTGCCAATCTGGATGGGATTTTCCAGTGGGGTCATAGCAACCTTGTGAAATTCAACTCTTTAAAAACTCAACTTCTTCACATTTCCCTCTCAAAAACACCTAACTTTTCTATCCTCTTCGATGGCACTCCCGTCTCACCTATAAACAACATGAACATTCTTGGTCTAAACATAAACAGCAAACTGTCTTGGAAATCACATATCACAATGGTTGTTAAAGCAGCTTCTGTTTAGGTTGTAAGAATTTTTTTCTTCTGAGCAGTTACTTCAAATATACAAGGGTCTTATTTGCCCTAGGGTTGAGTCAAAAGCTAAAAGATTAATAAATTGTCCCTTACTTTCAAACTCTTTGCGATGTGACGTTGGTGCACTCTCTTTTCTATAGGTACTACAGTGGCAGGTGCTCTAGGGAACTTTCCTCTCTCATTCCTCCACCATTGTATCATCCTCATTGCATAAGGGGTGCCCTGCTTTCGCACAAATTTTGTGTGGATGTAGGAAACCTCAGGCTAGCCCGTTGTGGTGCCTCCTCCTTTCCAGCCACCTCTGTTCTGTGGAACTCATCTATTTTTTCTCCTGTATTTAAGCTTCCACTCTTCAAATCTTCCGTCTGCACCCACCTGAGGGTTGTGCATTAGGTGTGTGTTTAAGCGAGTTTTCTCCTTTTCTGTGTGCTCCCTCCTTGAAAAGGGCTCTTCCCATTAGTGGTGGTGGTCTGTAAAGAAAAAAAAAAATTTATTTATTGATTTTATAAATCTTTTTCCAATTTATTTATCAACTTCAGATTTTACTGTGGGAGAGAAATATCTTAACTTCTTTTCAGTATATATATATATATATATATATATATATATATATATATATATATATATATATATATATATATATATATATATATATATATATATATATATATATATATATATATATATGAAAATAATTTTCTTATTCATGATATCCAAAAATTTGTCATACATTAGACAACAAATTAATAACTTTCAAAATTTTATACATCTGCATTTAATAATTGCAGATGTGGATGGAGAAATTCCAAAATCATGAACTGCAGATGCAAATGTCATATACATCATTAATATATATATATATATATATATATATATATATATATATATATATATATATATATATATATATATATATATATATATATATATAATATATATATATATATATATCCGAAATTTGTATTTTTTTTTTTTTTTAGAAAAGGTGCAAGAAGGGCTCATGAATTAAAACTGACTTTTTTTTATGAATGCACAATATAAATATTTCATTGCAAAAAGTTATGAAAAACATTAATATAAATGATGTAAATACTATATAAACAAAAAAACTACTAATATATCACAAAAAAAAAAAAAAATAAATAAAAAAAATTGTTTCTCTTGTTTTTGTAAAAAAACTGTTGGGTTTTGGTTTTAAAAAAAAAACATTGTTTTTTCCACCCTGAAAATAAGCATTACAAGGATAGGTTAATATAACTGGGGATTGTTTTCTGTAAAAGTTTTCTTAGAGGTGATATGATTGAAGTTTTCAAAATGTTTTCATTGATTGATGATGTATATGCAAGTTCTTTTTACTAGATCATAGGGACTGACCGGGGTTGCCTAAAATTTGTAAAGTGGTCAAAAGCTTTGAAATTTTAGGTTAAAAAAATTGTTTAATTTTAATTGAGATTAATTTAATTATAAGCAAGTAGTAGAACACTTTTATATGCATTTTTTTCAGAAAATTATAGATTTTGTATAATGAAAGTTCAATTTCAATACTGAAGACAATATGGAAATATGTCCCTTGCAGTCTAATGAGGCAAATATAATACGGAAATATGTCCATTGCAGACTAATGAGGTAAATACAATAGTTAATTGTATTAATTTCATTAAAATACTGGTGATAGTAAATTAAGTTTTAAAGACTTCAAGTAATGAAAATTTTAAAATTTTGAGGAACATAAATCTTTGGGATTCTCATCTTTGTGGGATGTTGTCCTTGCGGACTCTGATGATTCCAAAGCCAATACAAGACTTTGTCCAAATTTGACTGAGTTGAATAAATATTGAAAAAGAAAAAAATTAATATCAGTGTCTAATAATATCTATTGCCTTCTGGAAGGCAAACAAGAATACTAGCAATACTGGCAAGAGTGTATTTATGCCCACCAGTAAGCTCCATTGCCAGTGAAAGAAAATTCAAAGTAATGAAATCAATTCAAAAAGATAGAATCAAACTATTGCCAAAGAATGTAGGAATGCTACCATTTTTAAAATACAATCTTAGAGTAGTAACATATTCAATGTCACTGCCGTCTTCCTGAACATTTCACTTCCCAAATTCTAAAACTTTATCATATACATGTTCAAGAAGATTCTGATAGTGAATAGTGATTTATGTGAATGAATTGTTTTTTTCCTCTTTTATGTTGTATTCATTTTTCCACACCAACATGTAATGAAGGAATAATAGAATTAACATCTTTATTTTCTTTGATTTAATCCACCTTTGGTATAATTTGCAATTAACCCCGGCAGGTAAACCCCAGTTTTCCTGATTATTAGCTGTAAACATAGCTGGGGTTGGGTGGGGCCTTGGTTGGTCCATAGTCACAGTAAGCACACCAGGGATTGTAGCAAAAAAATAAAGAAGGCATGCCATCTAGATGTGAGAAAAAGTATGTTTTAGGAACAGAGTAGTAAATTTATGGAATGGTTTACCACAAGGTACTATTGATAGTAACTTTTAACTTTTAAAAAGTTGGATCAATATATGGATGATCAAGGTATAATATGATTGACTCAGCTTTTATGGCAACATTTTAATGAGTATTTTTTCTCTTGTGATATCAGAGATTTTGCATGTTTTAGATGACCCATTTTTTATGGCTTAATGAACTGCTTGTTGAATGGGAAATAATATGATTGGTTTGATTGTTTATTATGGAAAATAATATGATTGGCTTGATTGTTTGCATGGGGAAAATTAGGTTTGTGACAAGTCATTCATAGTAAATGGCAACTTTTGTAATTTTTTGACTGGGACAGTCTTGAAAGACCCTTGTAGCTTCTAAATGTCTATTTTCTTACGTTCTTGTTGCATGGTCAGTAATAGCACCAGTTCTTGCTTTTCTTTAGAAGATGTAATCTGTCTTTGAGTTTATAGCAACAGTTACAACTTTTTTCACAATAACAACCAAGTTTTCATCATATTTTCCTGCAATTCATCATATATAACCAATTGAGAAGTATGCACTGCATGATGCATGCAGTATATTTTGAAGTTCTTGTAGCAGTTTAAAATATTTGAAAGTGTAACCATCATCTTCTAATTCTACTTCTTCACTTAGGGATCATAGTGATGGTTATATTTAGGTTTTATCATCTTTGTTTCATTTTCATTTAGTTTTTCTATGGGATTGATCATGTTTGCTTGCATTGTGTGTGACAATTGAAAGTGCCTCTTTAAATGCAAACCCAAGTTGATCAGTACTTTAAGAACCCTCTCTCTTTAATACTATCACTTGAATGTTGGCCTTTATCTCTTACAGCAAATGTATAGTAGGGTGGGTTGAAAAAATCAATTTTTTGAGTATTGAATTCTAATAGGACTCAAAAGTTGTGTATCTGCATGCTAATCAATGAAAACATAATGAAAAAGATTGAGTTAAATCATCAGCTCGCGCAAAGGGCCTAAAGTTTGGAAGAAATGACAAAAAACATCAAAATTTAACTTTACTCTCAAATTATACAGGTAACATTTTTCGGCTTTTAATAACATCCAAATCCTTCATTTTAGTTGCCTGATGACAGAAAAATAATGTTTAAAAACCATGCACTACGTTTTAAGTTCGCACAAAAAGCCAAAAATTTTAGAATGCAGGTCAAAAAAATTTTTTTTTTTTTTTACCATTTTACAAACATGCACTGTGGTATTTTAAATTATAAAAGGCCATCTTTCTTAATAATTTGTTAATGTGATTGATTTTTTATGTTTTATTTTGATGAGTACATTATTTTGTAGCTCTTCATCCATTTCACAATTTTTTTTAATGAAATGACCCAGAACTCACCATGAGGAGATGACTGCAGTTCAAGTTCCACCCACAACTTACCCAACCATCCAACCAATTAGGGTTGCCATCTAGATGTGAGATAAAGATAGAATCAAGAAAATTAGGTATAATTTTAATTGAGATTAATTTAATTATAAGGAAGTAGTAGAACACTTATATTAATGATTATATGGTATTTTAAATTTTAAAATACAATAGTTATATTGACATTGTCGTAAATTCAGATTTCTGACTAAATTTTGGCAGTGTGGATCTTGAAAGCAAAGTTGCTCTTATGTAGCCATCTTTGTTTTCTTATCTTCACACTTTTTCTGCAGATTCTATGACAAGTTTGACTCATCCTTCAACAGCTTGTATATGGCATGGAAAATTTAAAAATCAAACTCAGGCAGAGTTTAATTTTGCAGAACTGACGAGATAGTCAATGATGTCAAGCTTTCTATTATTGGGGGAGTGGGGTCAACAGCTTACATTTTGGTGAATCTGTCAACTCACTGCAGTCCATGACATCAAAATTTATTGAGGGAGTTGTGAAAGCTCTAACAAACTTAACTTTCGGATTTTGAGTTCCTACCTTTAGTACCCATCTGTAACCCAACTTTCATATATATTATCTTTCATCCACATTCATAGCCAACATCATGTTCTCTGGGTGACAGAAAAATGCGATTCTCTCGATCACAGGATTGATGATTCTTTTAATGTTGTCTGGCAAATGTCTCATTGTTTGAACAACCTTATAGATATGTTTAGGACTATATTTCACTGACAGGAGCATATGTCTTCACAATGTAGTTTACAAGCATCTTGAGTTTGTTTGTTAAATGAACACCAGTTTACACATTTCAGCCATCGGGAGTGACTGAAAGGTCCGGGATCTCTTACAGCCACATCTGGATCACATTGTCCTGTCTGGATTGTTCTGACAATATCCAGAAAGTACTGTTGGTCTATACTGAGATCAGTTTTATTTACATTAATTTCATCTAATTCAAATTTATGACGTGTTATTTCTCAGTCAGGCAGTTGTTTGCCGATTTTCCCAGAGAATGATGCTGATTCCATTGTCTCCATCCAAGTATCTATATAAATGCCTGAATGGTAGCTAATTGAAGTGAATTAAGTAAATGAATCACTGCAATGTGCGCTAAATTTTAACCTCTTATGATGTGGATAACAACATTTTTCCACCCTGCATTTGTTGCTGAGCCATCACAACCAATCATTTCCAGTTCATTAATGCCAATATCATTATCTTCCAGGTACTTAAGGATGCTATTGTATATTTCACCACCGGTTCCACTTGCCAGTGTGATGTGACCATCATATTGCCCACCAGGTTCACAAATCACACTATTTGCTCCTCTTTCCTTACTCTTCGGTATATTTAAGGCCCTATTTTTTTCTTGAAAGAGTTATCTTTTCTACCATCAAACTAGAAATTGTTACTATGGGCTGGTCCTATAGCCTGTCATGTCTTCTGCTTTTCTCTTGCTTTTATCACTCACTAGTGATGTATGTTTTTCAGAAATCATTCCAAGATTGAGAAAAATCCTGGAAGTGATAGTAGCCATAGCTCTATCAGAAACTATGTACAGAGATGGAAAGACTTGGGGAGACGTGTCTTGACAGGTTTGTTTGATGTGAACCTTGCTCAATGCTCATGCCCAATAAAGCCCATCATTCAGAAAAACTTCAATAAGCAAGTTTAATTGCTATTTAGGATTTCAATCATAAACAATACGCATGGGTTCTCATTTATTAGATTTAGTAAAATACTGCATATATTTGTAAAACTGTAATATCCCTGATTTTTCATGAATTTTTGAAAATTTTAGCCCTAATGTGTGAACTCAAAATGAAGCGTTTGATTTTTAAAAATATTTTTCATTTCACACATAAAAAAGAATTACTTAGAAATTATTATAAACCAAAAAATTTAGCCTGTATAATTTTAGCGTAACAGTAAGTTTTGGTATTTTTTGTAATTTTATCCAAATTTTAGGCCTTTTGTGCAAACTGAAGATCTAACCTATGATTTTTTTCATTGATTAACATGCAAATGCGCAACTTTTGAGCTCTATTAGAATTCGATACTTGAAAAATTGATTTTTTCAACCCACCATAATGTATAGAGAACTATCTAAATTGTGCATTTATTGCTAAGTAATTAGTCTTCATTTGCATGCCTGCATCCAGGTTTGAAAAGAAATATCATCCCTGAAAAAGTTTTCAGTTTTCTTTTTTTCTGTTTCAATTAAAAGAAATCTTTCTAAGTTCTAGGAAATCTTGTGCTAAATTCTAAGGGTAACAATTTTTTTACCACCATTTCAGTTATGCAATTTTGAAATTAGACTGTGTTATCACTAATCATAAATGAAGTAACCAGTCATGTTAATTTTTAATTCTTTTTTAATTATTTTCACCTGTTTTGTTTAGTTGTTTAAGTATCTTCGTAAGTACTGCTTTATACTGAAAGACTGTGGGAGAATGATTATTGCTTTCAGTAAGTATGACTACTAATTCTTACTCCAGAGTCCTTTTATGCATTTTTATCATTATCATTTGCATTGGCAAATGAAATGTGTTTACCTTTCTTAAATTTATTCAAACATTACTAAATTTATTTTAAAAGCTGTAATGGAGATGAAAATGAAAACTAAAATACTAAAAAGTTGAATTTAGGGTGGAAGATTTTAAGTGTTCTGAAAATGTAAAGCAGAAAAAAAGATATAAAAGTTATTAAAAAAAAAAAATCCAACAAGGACCTTGCCTATAAGATTCAAGCTGAACTCCTTGGAAAAATTGACTATTGACTCCATATATTGGAAAAAACTGAATGACTCCACCTTAAAAGTACTGATCCATATCTCTGACTTCACAACTCTAAAACAATATTATTTCTTGATAACCCTTGTAATTGTAGTTCTTTGTACCTAAAATCAAATCAGATGTGCAGATCAGTGGATATTTGAATTTTAATGAAAATTATTATTATTATTTTTTCATTCTTTCAGGAATTCAAAAACATTTCATAAAAAGTATTAAAAGAAAAGTTTCTTATACCAAAGAAATAATTGTTATTTGCAGATGCCAACACAATTTTGTATTTAAGTAAGTATACATACTATTTTAATTATTATATATATATATATATATATATATATATATATATATATATATATATATATATATATATATATATATATATATATATATATATATATATATATATATATATATATATATATATATATTATATATATAAAATGGATTCCAGAATAGCATAATTATTAAGAAAATGATACTTATTATTGATACTATTGTTACTTATGGGGTTGAAATGTATTTTAAGAAACCTCCCTCTCTCTATTTATATTTCTTATGCTCAATGCTCATGCAATTTTGAAATTAGACTGTGTTATCACTAATCATAAATACAGGAACATTAGAAAAATAGAGACAATTAAAAGCCACACAGGCCTATTGAGACTGTCCCAGTCAAAAAAAAAATAAATAATGGTAATACTAATACATGCAACAAAGACTAGGTCTATCCTATCCCTAGTTATCAGTTCATTCATGTAAATTAAGATAAAAATAAAACTTAGCCCCTACATATATTTAGTAAACCTAATGATATACAGCTGGTTAGAATATCCAGTCAAATTGAAGGAACGTACATTTCTGATTGTGGAGGACAGTTTACCTCCAATTTATTCAAAAGTGTTTGTGAGTAGCTAGGATACTGGCATAACTTTACTTCTCCCTATACCCCTCAGGGTAATTGCCTCATTGAATACTCTTATAGAACCCTATTGAGGGTTGGAAGATGTACAAAATTATTGGTTGGATCTTCTCCCCCTAGTGCTTTTGTATTTAAGAACTGCCCCATTGAATTCAAAAGGAATCACCCCTGCTATCCTAATGATGGGTCAGAATCCCTCCCTGGAGCCTTAATAGAGCAAGTTGAGTGCTCATTCCCACTTTCAGTAATGACATACGCTGAAAAGTTGAAGTTATTCATGTGACTCCCTCCGTCTCCAGAATTTTCTGCCAAAAATCCAAAACTATATACCAAAGAACTTGCAAGATGCCAAATTTGTACTTGTAAAAAACGAACAATATGGCAGAAAAACTAGAAGCAGTGTACCATGGTCCCTATCTTATAGTAAGATTATCTGGTAATAATGTGTACATAAAAAAGAATAATAAGGTGAAAAGTGAAAATTTAATGAATATTAAACCATACTTTAGTTTAAGTAATGAAGTTGTTGAACTTCAAGAGTAAGATATATAATTGTTAAAAAAAAAAATTTGAAGGTGCTATATGTATATATATAGTTAAAAAAAAAAATTTTTTTTTTATTCCAGTTCAATATTTTATTTTGGTAATGCAATTTTGTTGGAATAAGTTTCTCCTACTGCTTTAAATTTCACTATTTCTTCAATTATACTATATAAAGAAATTCATGTCATGGTCTGGGTGTTCAGGTGTGAATCTCCAAGTGATCTTGGAAGGTGTCACCAAATTAGAAAGAAAAGGGTATTGATTTTATTCCTACCGAACTCCATATATTTGTAATTATTTGTATTTAATGATAGGAAGTGGGAAAATCAAACTCACAATATTTTAGAGCGATATGTTTTTTCATGGGATCTTGCTTGCCTACGATCATATATAATTCAATTTCTCTTGTTATAACTGAATAAGCAACACATTTTATAAATATTGCCTTAAAATTTGTGTAAAAATATAAATACATTTGTTTTTAAATAAAAAATTCTGAGGTGAGTGGTAAGATAAAAAAATAAAATTAATTACAAAACAAAAGAAGATTAGAAATTATAAAGGTAAGACATTATTTTACTTTATATAGTCTAGACCAGAATATATTATCTGCTGTCCTCACGTTGTTGCATATATATATATATATATATATATATATATATATATATATATATATATATATATATATATATATATATATATATATATATATATAGTAAATAGGTATGCTGCTTTTGAGCCTAATTTTAAGCAAAAATAGAAGTGCAAAAGCGGAATGCAACATAAACTTGAATTTTTACAGTTTATTAATTACATAATTATCATTAAATAAAAATATAATAAAATAAAATAAAATAAAATAAATGCTTATTCTATCATTATTGATAGGCCAACTACTTTTTTCAATCTGAGCTAAAATTTTACCTGAATATAGAGTTCACGCTTTCTAAAATTTTATTTGTATTTCAATATATATATATATATATATATATATATATATATAATATATATATATATATAATATATATATATATATATATATATATATATATATATATATATATATATATATATATATATATATATATATATATATATATATATATATATATATATATATATATATATATATATATATATATATATATATATATATATATATATATATATATATATATATATGACAAGAGTATAGGGAGCGCTTTCGACAGATGCCAGATTTAGCTACTTTTCTAAAAATCTGGCAACCTGTCCCTAATGGTCTTTTCTGCATTTGCGTGCAATGCTGCATTCTCAGGGACCTTCCTGACATTTTCTTTGTCGGTTCAAGGACCCCCCGGACCCCAGATTCGAGCCAATTCCAGCCGGACTGAATACTACTGACAAGTTTTTAAAAAATTTTTTTTTTAAAAATTAAAAAAAAAACCAGTTGCATCTCTAGTCCTGATAGTATCCCTCCTGTGGTTCTCAAAACACGTGCTTTTTTTATTGCTTGAAACCTTCCTTTGTCTCCTTGCTTCTATCTTCCCTTGCAGGAAATGTACTCTTACTCAGCATGTGTCGAATAAGGGGAACCTCTCTCAGCCCTCCACCTACCGTCTCATTTCTTTAACCTCCGTTCTTTTTAAAATTTCTTTTTAAGATTTGGAAACATCTCAGATTTTCTATCTCTGAACGCCAGTATAGCTTTCGTAAAAAAAAAAAAAAAAAAAAAAAAAGCTCTACTGGTGATCTTTCCCTTTTCTCTGACTCTTGGTCCATCGCTCTTTGGCATTTCAGTAAATTTTTTGCCGTCTCGCTAGACATATCGAAAACATTCGGTAAAATATTGCACATTTTCAAACTTCCCTCTTCAGAATCTACGTTCTCTTGAGTTCCATTTCGGTTGTTCTATGACAGCTGTTATAGACGTCCACCGTTCTTCCTTTAAATATATTAATAGTAGTGTTCCTTGGGGATCTGCCCTATCTTCAACTCTTTTTCTGCTATCCAGAAATATATATAAAAAGTCATAACAATTATTTAATGTCCTATCTATCCACTCTTTTGCTAATTCCATCCCTTATTACTCATTTCCAAGCTTTCTCGTTTCTCAAATTGGGACAGTGAAAATATGGTCGTTTTCAATACTTCAAAAACTCAGTTCCTTCATCTCTACGCGACATAATATTCCATACAACTATGACATCTTCGAAAGCACGCAACTCAATTCTTCGTCCGTCCTTAATATTCTCGATGTTTCGTTTTCTTTTGATCTTACTCAAGTAACACATCACTTTTCTTTGTAAACAAACTTTTAAGAAGTTGGATGCGCTGAGGCGCCTTCGTAATTTTTTTATACCACCCCCGTTTGCTCTTTATAGGGGTAGTGTTCGCCCATGTATGGAATTGGTTTGACACATCTGGGATGGTTCACTCATAAGCTTCCTTGAAAAGGTGGAGTCTAGGACTTTTCTTATCAATTTGTCCGCTCTCACTAACTCTCTCCAGTCTCTGCCCCTTCGAATTCTTGCGTCATTCCCTCTATACCATCTTATTACAACGAACATTTCTCTTCTGAACTCTCTCGTCGCATACCTTCTCCATTGAGAAGGGCTCGAGCTACACGCCTTTTTGCATAATCTTATCCATTCTCTATCCAACTCTTGACCACAAACTTAATTAACTGCTATACTCAATCTTACATGTACTCAGCTGATAAAGTTTGGAACACACTCCCTTTTTCTATTTACCCCAACTTCCTTTGACTTACAAACCATCAATCGCTGTGAATCGGAACATGTCGGCCTGTAACTTGACCAGGTTTCCGTTATTTTTCCAACTCTAATGGAAATTGATAGGGCTCTAGCATATATATATATATATATATATATATATATATATATATATATATATATATATATATATATATATATATATATATATATATATATATATATATATATATATATATATATATATATATATATCCACTCGATCTTTCCGAAACGCGACTTTTATTTCTACTTAGAATAATAATAATAATAATAATAATAATAATAATAATAATAATAATAATAATAATAATAATAATAAAAAATTTAAATTTCATTGTTTTCTTTCACGCAAGATTTTGTTATCGGTCGTTTTTTACAGATACGACACTTGCAAAAAATTTCTATACTGATTCTACAGTTTACAGATACTACTAGTCTATGCCTTTACTTAACTCCACCCCTAATATATATATATATATATATATATATATATATATATATATATATATATATATATATATATATATATATATATATATATATATATATATATATATATATATATATATATATATATATATATATATATATATATATATATAAAAAGAGAGAGAGAGAGAGAGAGAGAGAGAGAAAATAATTATTATTATTATTATTAGCACCTTCATCCATTACTTTTGCCATCCTCACCTCTCCAATGTGAAATTTCCCCCATCCCCCACGATTTTCTCCCGCAGTCTGTATATCCCCACCTCCCGGCTCTCCTCACCCCCATCGCCTCTTTTCTCTTTAGTGTTCGGTAAGTTTCATATTCGTAATAACTGAGGGGCCACCACGCTTTGGATCTCTGTTGCGGTTTGCGTTGCTTGCGCCGGCTTTATTTTATGAACTTTTATCATTTAAAAATTTTTTTTTCTGAAGAAGGTTTCGTTTCGGGAGTAGGGAGTTCAGTTATCGCCTTTGGAGTGCTTATAATTTGGAAGAAATCGCGGTTCGTATACTCCAAGAATATGTGATAGAGTCGATTATTTAACGTTGAAAATTAGGGCTTTGAGCCTTATTGCTCTTTCTCGCTCCCTCCCAGACTCTACATTTTCTATAAGAAACGGAGCCGATAGTTCAGATCTGCTGAACAGTCTCCGGTAGTGTTCGTTTGCTCTGACATTTTGTAAGAGGAGTGCAGTGAAGTGATCCAAAAATACTGACATATGGATGCAACGTAGCTTGAGGAAATGTGCTTACAATGTGCTATAAAATTTATATTTGTCATAATAAAATACTTTTGAATTTTATAAACGTAAGTTTCACTAAAGTTTTATATATATATATATATATATATATATATATATATATATATATATATATATATATATATATATATATATATATATATATATATATATATATATATATATATATATATATATATATATATATATATATTTGTGTGAACATTTTTAATTTTAATTAACGATATTCTGTAACTGTTAAAATTTGATTGCAAATTAACAGAATTTCTGTGTGTACGTATGTGTGTGATACAATTTTTTTCTTTTTTGTAAGGTTACTGTGGGTTGAATAAACTTGCCATTACATCGCCAAGGCAATATATTATTTTTATTTTTCATAAATATTTACCATTCATTTATTATCTTGAAAACTTTAATAAGAGTGTTTTTTTTTATAAATGTAAATGTATAAAATTTATTTATCCTGAAAATGAAAAAGAAATTTAAAACAATTGCATAAAGTCGATATTACACGTTTTTCATCCAGTGCTATCTTGCAACTTTCTTTATTGTATAATAATAATAATAATAATAATAATAATAATAATAATAATAATAATAATAATAATAATAATAATAATAATAATAATAATAATAATAATAATAATAATAATAATAATAATAATAATAATAATTCTCTTACTAATTGTTGTTATATAGTTTTAAAATTAATGGAAAATTGTTTAGTTCATAATGTTTTAAGAATATTGTTAGTTTAGCATTATTATTAATTGCTAGATTATTTTGTTGTGTAGTGGCCGTGCGCAGCCTTATTCGCGGTGTTTGGCCGGGCGCCTGCCGCCTTACAGCAGCTGCCCAATGCTGGTAGAGAATTGATTTTTTACTTGTGTTGAGGAGCTCTGTCGGTGAGACGCTTTAGACCGTTCCTGTAGGAGATTTCAAGATGGCCCTATTATTTAATATAAAATTTAGTTAAAATTTTGCGTTAATGTATATTGATATTAACTTTGAAGCACTTATATCCGGAATTAGCTCCTCAAACTTTTGAAAATTGTAATGCGTTCTTCAAGCATTCATTTTGTAATGTACGGCTAATATTTTTGGTTGATTCATGAGTGGAAACATGGCGACCTGCAGCAGGCAAAAGACTACGAGAATGGAAATGTTTTCATCATACACCTTAGACATCATTAAAGTGCAGAATAATTTCGGATGAAATGATTGGAAGACTACGAAGGGCCTTTGGTGTTTTATGTTGGTTGCAGAGAGGGAGAAGTTGTCACGATTATGTAGCCTTTGAGCGTTTCCAAGCATAAGCGTATGGCTTTTCCCCTCTGC